>WHVE01000812.1:0-56504 GCA_015178995.1 Trichophaea hybrida
GAGATGTGGATCCGATTTCCCTGGGATCCTAATCCCAATGATCAACCACCCCGGCTGCCGACTGAGCAACCGCAATATGAACTGCAACCACTGAACAACTATCCTCCATATACAGCACAACCAATGATCAGCCCTGACAGACGGCACATATGGCATGAGTACCAACAAACCTGGGTTCCATACGAACAGTTTCCACCCCAACCACCTCCACATCCACCACTACCTCCACCTTCAGCCAACCCAAACCCACCAATGTCTCCACTGTCTGACAATGACTGGCGCACACCGCTGCCTCCCCCTCCACAGATACGTCAGCCTGGAGCAGAAGGATCCTGGTTCCCCGACAGCCCCTCCCCCTCCACCTGGTGGTGAAGGGACCCAGTACACCCCACATCCTCCTCCCCCTCCACCAAGACCACCAGTTGCTCCAGGCTCATGGTCCACCAACCCGCCCCCACCTCTGATACTGCCCACCGTCCTACAACCACTCCCAGCACAGCCAGGAGCACGAGGAGCACTGATGCCTATATTGGAAACTGCCACGTCAGATGTAACCAGTGAGACTGATGGAGAGCGGCCCCTGGCCATTTGAAATGGACCAAAGCGTATCCGATACTGTGGCCATGGACCCCAACTTCTAATATCCCCTGCGGTCAATGCTGGTAGCAGATCACTCATGGTGAATACCAGGGTCACACACCCCCAGCCGACATTGTTCTTCCCGATGGAACTGGAGATGGAAAATCCATCCACTGTCAATGTGGCTGAAGTCACCACTGGACAACTCATGGTTAAGATGGGCCAACTTAGAAAGATGTCCAAGGAAAGCGACAGACCTGGGAGAAGCAAATTATCTGAGTTTGAGAATCATGTGCAGCACGAATGGCTGATTCCACGGCCCCCTCAATGCGTGATGGGACCACTGTGCTGGAGGACAAGACGAATCAAGGGGTGCACCCAGTTCTAACTATGGAAAGCAGTGATTTCAGATTTCATACTGTGTTATGAGGAGTTCGTACCTCCTGATTGGATTGATGATTCTGAGAGTATCAGGTAAGACTGGATTCTGCATTGCACCTGAAATGTCTGCCACCGCCTGCAATAAACAACCACCAAAAGTGTAAAAGAAAACAATGAAAAAAAATGGAAGGTGGTGGGAAGTACAAGGCGGAAGGTAGCTGTGATGAACGCCCTCCCAATAGGTGAACATTGAGGTGGCCAATATCCAACACAAGTCAATTGTGGTGTGGGTGTGCAGAGATGCGACTTCTGGACCTCTATTGAGGTCATTTCAAGAACTTGAAAAATATTTCCAACTACTGAAGTGGATCGCTAAGGCAAAGCCGAATGGCCCAATCACTCTTCAGATTGTATATTGCAGCCAGTCCAGTGATGAAGCTACCTAGACAATGGAGTTACTGTTGGGGCAGAGTTTTGTGGCCGTATTGGAAACCAGGATACATGGATTGGAGCGGTCCAGATCTTCTGTGTAGTTGCACCTGAACCTGTGACTATGCTCCTTGAGGCAAACCAGTGGAATGGAGACGGGCAGTACCTGCCTGAGAACGTCCAGATAGTGGAGGAGCCTGAGAATGGAAATAATGGAGAGGGAGTAAGTTAGGAGCGCCTGAAGTGATAAATGAAGCTCTGGGCTGACTAGAATTCCTTATAGTGAGCACCCCCACTATTACCCAAAAGGAAGTCTCTCAGAACCACCAGTGCACCCCCAGATACACCCAGCAAGAGGAGGGCCCCAGCCCAGCTGGATGACTATATTGATTTGCCCGTGCCACCAACTCCAAGTGCTCTTGCCATACTTGAGCAGGACATTAAAAGCACCAAAGTTCTCGACAGCAATTCACAATTTGCCAAAAAGCTGATTGAGTTGCTTGGTGATGAGCCAGGGCAAGTTATTGATGATGCTCACATGGCCACTATCAGCAACATTGAACAGGAGTGTCTTGAAGAAGCTGTTGCATTACTCGGGGCTGTGCCATGTGGAGATTCAGCTGCAGATGCCATTCAAGAGCCAAAGTACACCTTGAAGTAATTTCCAGAACTACGATTTCTTGCCCATCAGATCAGGGCAATTTGGTTTATTGTGCAAAGATGGATCTTTGATGTATACCATTCTGGGATGCTCTTGACACATGAAATGGGTCGTGGAAAGACATTCACCATCGTGGCTGCGCCACTGTATGCCAAGTCAATTATGAAGGGTGAAACAAATCACCATGAGACACACAACTTACGGTGCTCTGTAATCTCACCCTTGGCGCATGATTTCAGGCAATGGAAACAGGCTTCTCAACCATGAGCACTGTCCAGAAACAATGGTACTCTTGCACTCACCCTAACACTGTTCCTGGTTGTCTTTTCCAGTTGATTGATGATATGCAGATAACTGATGTGCTGCCAGGGCATGCAGTACACTGTGTGGTGCTCCCAAGTGTCTGAACGATATTCATCCGTGCAACCAATACCGTCACAACAGTGAATCCATTTTCGGTGCGCGATCTCTGCAAAAGAGATGTTGGCAACCTGACTCACTTACACCTCAACTTCTGTATAAAACATCATGAGGGATGGTGGGACATGCACCGAATCACCTACGATACATTTACCATCTGGATGCAATGCAATGAGAATCTCACAGTTCTCTATCTTATGAACTGCCAGTGGTCATGGGGACCCTTTGATGTGGCACACCACTTCAAAGAACTGAAGTCTATTGGTTGGTCTGTTGCATCTGAAGCCCAAAGTGGTTTCCATGTGCAAGTTACGGTGATGCCGGCATACCACTCATTGAAGAACTGTGGAAACACAACTTGGTGGCGGTTTACAATTCCAGATGCGCCTGAGATTGAATGTGCAGTAGAAGAAGACTGTCTTGAGGTATTGTTGTCAGCAATCACCATGCTTCAAACTGCTGTGGCGAGGGGCAGTTCTTCCTAATATCAGGAGGAAGCTACTGCTGTGATGACTGAAGACCCTCGCCCATGGACAATTTGCCATTGGACAGAGTCCTGGTTGGCTTCAGATGCACCCCTTGTTTACATCCCAATGGACAATTTTCCTCCAGTTGCACTGGAGTGGTCTTAGGAAGAACCAAAGCAGTTTGATGATGTTGTCACCTGACTCAAGAGGCAGATGCTTGAAGGCCAGCATGGGGTCGCCTGGCAGATTCATTGCTGGCAGCTTGCTTGCTGTTCTCGACCATTTAAGCAAGAAGGTGATCATTTTGCCAATGGGGGTTGAGCGTAAGAGTGGGATGCCAGCTGTTTTGTGGGGAGACTGATCTTCAGATGGCTCCGCGAATCAATTGTCTCTGAGTTGATCAACGGCTCAGCAACTGTTCCTGAAATAGATAACCAATCTTGTTCAGACTTTCCTGTCCTTTCACTGCTTCCCCAGAAGGCTGAAAATCTTTGTCCTTTGCCAGGCCTGGTTTGCCATCAGGCATGTTGGATTCATCGCAAATTCAACCATGACATCCAGGTCTTTTGAATGGTCTCCAAACATTACACTGACAGGCACTTTGAAGTTATGAGCAATTTCCAGAATTTCCTGTAGTACTCAATTTTCATTACCACCACCAATATTGAGCGTACTGGGCTCAACCTCATGGCTGACAATCATGCGGTAATTTTCCAGAAGCCTTGGGTTCTCAACAAGCAGTTGCAAGCTATTGGACAGATTGTGCAACTGGGTCAGATACATTAGCCTCACACTTGGCTTGTCAACACTGGTCCAAATGGCTTCACTGATAGAGTGACTGCGCTGCATATGGTCAATGGTACTATTCAGCTACATGTTTTGCATGGAATGATGAATCATCCAATGCTAAGCAAGGAGGACATCTACAATGTTCACAAAACACGTATTGAGGAGACTGCAATTGAGGCTGGGATGTCTTTGCAATCTGAATAGCGGCTTGGGTATTTCGAGGTGCACTTGGGTTTGGAATTTCATTAATGGGTTGTTTAGAATTTTTTTTTGATTTGCTGGGATGCATCTGGAAGTATTCTGGATGGTTGTAGGCAGTTCAGGGGAGGGGAATATTGTCGGCTGTTACTGGGTTGCTTCTTCAAATGAAGCTAGATTGTCTGTATTTCTATTATCTCTGATGTGTCGCTAGGTCTGGATGGTACAAAATCAATGGCTTTGGGGTACAGTAAATATCCACTTGAAACCATGTGAGATACAGAATGCAGTTGTGAAGAATTACTTATGGTGGTGGTTGAGGGTGATGGAACCCAGTAGTCAAACTGTCAGGTGAAACTTGCATGCCCAAAACCTGAAATAGAAAGCCAAGGCGGTTCGGATTGTATTCAAAATATCAATACATTCGATTCTAATTTCCCATGCTATCCCTGGTACATCTACCACATTCCAAGTCTAAGCTCTGCCAACACTTTCATCTTTCAAAGCCGTAGTAGCAATGATACTTATGTTTACTTGGCCCATCCAAGCTGTCGTGACAGACTGCGCTCCAGCACAAAGGTTCCACAGGATTCAAAGATCAAGTGACAATAGATGCTTAGGTTCAACATCATGCCAGCTGATAGTCACTCGATTTTTCCCCATGGGAGTCAGGCATAGCCTGGAGCATCTCGCTGGCAACCACCAACAGTACCTGATATTTGTGTCCCTTCTGCTCCATTCAATCTTGCCCCTTGTAATTATCTCTGCACACTTACAGCTTTACCTGCCTGCCTGCCATTCGAATCATTACTGCTCCACCCGGACAGAAGCCCCTATTCAATTATCCATTTGGCGAACACTTTCCCCCACCAGATCATATCTCCAGGTGGTTTGAGTGTATCCGGATAGGCACAATTCACACTACCGAAGATATTATGTGCATTCAGCTGCAAATTGCATATAGCTGTGGTGCAGTACTGCATATGTTTGATAGTTGCAGGTTCCCAATTTTCAGCAACGGACACTGCCCAAGGGGTATATCTCGGACTCCGATGGTGTCCCCCAATCCGGCAAGCAATGTTGCCCAGCAGGATCACGGTTGCAGGGGGATTGTGATGCAGCACAGCCTGCAGATCGCTAGACAGGACTATCGACCACTATCTGAGATGATTCATTCCAGTTTGCCTATTAGTGCTCTGGTTAGTCGAATCGGATGTGCCGACTTTGTGCTTCTTGTACTTGAACATGTCATGCTACGGGTAACAGAGCATGGCACCTCAAAACACAGTGGTCAAGGTGCAACAAAAACGAAAACAAAAGTGTCAAATGTTCAATTACAGCACTTTCTATGGCAGGGTATTAGACACATTCGAGAACAATTGAACGCAAAGAAATTCCTGCGGCAATGTTGAAGCCAAAATGGAATACAAAGTACCATTATCCCAACAGTAAGCACACCGGTCGCTGTCGCATATTCAGACTGTTCTGTGTGGTTGGTCGCCTATGATAACTGGCAACATACCGGATATCAGCAGCTCTGGCATTCCAGATGACTCTGCTGTATAGCATGGACTTGCTGTCAGCTCAACCATGTCTGAGTCTGAATCTCGCCACCTCTCTATGATAAGCAGTTCTGAAGCCTGAATACCCTTTCATCTCACTAACAGATCCCTTAAAGCAGTGTACCGATTAGCAGCTCAGGTACTCCACAACTTCAGTGGGAATGAACAGGTTGTTCTGTTTGATGCGAACCACAGTGTCACCTTCAGTTTTCTATAAGAAAAAAGTGATTCTCCAGGTGCACCTGAGCTTGATTCGGACCTCATCTTTCCAAATATGATTTAGACATATTCTCATCACCTATACCCACATGATGTCCTAACCTTACCGCTTCTGAAGAGCAACATGTTGAGCAATCAGCAAGGATGGCCAGTCGACAAGGTTCTCTAGATATTCCCAGATATATAATGCTGGATGAATCCCTAATTTGTATCAACCTAACCTTCAGGGCCACTGGATTGAACTAGATGATGTCGAAGAAGATGTGATGAACACCAAGTGTATGACAAGTATTCCACCACTGGTTGTGACTGATGATAATGGGCTACTGTCAACTTATGAACGGAATTGACACAGTTGCAATACAGACTCAAAAGGCCAGTGAAGGGCTAACTAAGATACTGTCCAGGCAAATAACCGACTCCCGATCCAGATATTCAAATCAAACTTTGGGAGCACAGACTGAGACCATTCTGTGTTGTCAACACACTCAGAATCACCTCAAGGCACTTGGACTCAATCTCCTAGCCATGATACGATGTTTTTTGTTCCAGTGTACCATGCCAGGTGGTGGTTTGCAAGGAGTCAGGATTCCTGTGCTGCTGCGCCACCTATTGAAGGTGCATCAGGCACAAAGAACAGCCAGGATAGCAAGGTACTACTTCATAACAAAACAGCTTTTAATTGAGCAAAGGACTTCTTGTAATCTGTTCTTTATACTGAAAATCCCTGGCTGGCCTCACCAGAGAACAAATTGGACATTTGCAATGAGGCGTGGAATGAAGCCTTTGATGCCATGACCGTCCAGGAAAGAGATGATGGCACACTTAACGGTATGCAACGAGTGTAGGAGTGCCCTGGTGGACCCAGTGAGCACTTCGATGCCCTGACAGGTGGAATTGTTAGTTTCCAATGTATTCTCCAGGTGTCAAAGTTTGCTAATACTAATAATCATTGCAATACAGTGGCGGTGCAAAATCAGTGGTATGCGGGGACAACTAGTCGCTACAGTGAGGGTTATGGTGAATTCACTTTATCCATTGAATATAGAAGAGAAGCTTCTATGTCTACAGTACATGGCTGCATGGCTGAATGATGACTCTTGCATTGGGAAATAGAAAGATCTCCTGAATGTTGTAAAGAAAGTCCGGTTGTTTGCGAGATGCGAGCCCACCATGCTGATCTTTGCTCACATCTTTGCGCCCGACACCTACCTGAGGAGGCACGAGAATTGCCACTATTTGTGGAACAAGCAAGTGACTCCCCAATTGATTTGCATGGCTGCGACTACACTGAACTGCACCTGGCAGGACTATGAGAATGGAACGATAAGCACTCCCTCTCAGGACATCCCCTCAATGATATTCAGCCATCAGTGTGCTTGCTAAATTCTCCAATCAACTGCTACCAAGGTTTGATATAGCCTTGTACAAGAAATGTTGGAGACACTGGAATTCGATTGGTCCTGATTGCCAGGCAGACATCATTGAGCATATAGGCAGCAATATGCATTCAAGGATTTCACGCTCTGCCGAGCACTCAATCCGTTATGTATCACCAGGTGCAGCAAAGGAGGAAACTGAGAATGTGGCAGCTGTATTCAAGTGAGATTCGGTTTCTCAGGGGTTGTGTTTCTTGGGGGTTGTGTTTCTTGGGGGTTGTGTTTCTTGGGGGTTGTGTTTCTTGGGGGTTGTGTTTCTTGGGGTTGTGTTTGTTGGTAGTGGTATTTCTTTTGTCAGGATCCTGTTGAGGTGCTGCTGGGGTATGGTGTGGATATATGTCGTTTTAGTTGATAGCAGCAGGCTGTAGTAGGTGAATGCCAAAGATGTATGCGATGCTACAGGAGCATCGGAAAATGGATGACACGCCATGATTATATTTCAAAATGAAGAAATTGATCCAGGTGCTCCTGAGTGATCCCAGAACATATCTGAGCTCCACAGTGAGCTCAGAAACAGCCACAGATGACTTGGCTTCGCTTCAGAAATGTCCTGGTACACCTTTTGAGGCACAGAAGTGGCTACGGAGTACACTATTACAATACAGAAATATTCCGAAGTACCCCCAGAGGCATCAGAAGTGGCTACAGTGTACACCATTGCAATACTGAATTCTCCCAGAGTAACTTCAAGGCTTCCAGGAGAACATGGGAGTGCACTGAGGGTCCCGCAGGACACCTGGAAGGTCTGCTCAGTGCATCATTCAAAGTCAACCTGTGTATCCACTAGAGAGTTCTAGTGCTTCCAGGACCACACAATTGAGTTTGCTGATAATTGTACAAATCTGCAATTGACTTTGCAAACAGATTGGTTATTCACTCCTATTGGCAATATATTTGTGTACCTTATTTGAACCCCTTTTAAAGACCCATGAAGCCTGATATTTTTGACTATCGGTGATATTTTTTATAGGCAAATTGACTTGCAATTGATTCCATATTTGTTACAGCTCAAAATATGATCGAGACTTGGATATCTTTACATTATGATAATTCAATTTGAATACTCTTTGTTGTCTGTGATTCTTCAGTGGAAGAATTGGATACTATTTTCAATTGTATTGAGGACCCCACCTCTATTTTTTGCTTACTTTGGGAACTTAACCTCAGATGCCTATTGCCTCAGGATCTAGCCAGACATTAATGAAATATACCTTTTCTGATGCAGAAATATAATGTGTACAGATAGAAATTCTGTTAAACATCAATACTATTCAAACCAGAAAATTCTCCAATATACTCTGCAATTTCAGGTCATTTAAATCACTTGAAGCTGGATGTATTGATTATCCGAAAGACCAAGGAATACTCACCATCCAGTAATGATATACTGCAATCCCAAAAGCTATATTTAGTGTAATATCCCTGGTGCTAAGAACTATTGAATTTACCTTGAGAACAACAGCAATAGGAAACACATCTATGTCAACTGCCTGGAAGTATCATACCTGAAAACAAGCGCTAGGGTTTAACTGCAACAACTATCTATATGAATCAATCTTTGAAAATTGCAATAATGTCCACTGAAAGCTAGTACATAATAGGAAACATCACTCTTACTCCATCCCTGCAGATAGAGCTTCAAGTGATGGCGGATACAGTAGTTGATGCAGTTACTGCTGACTAACTACAGATATTGTCTGACAATACAAAATAAGATTCGGAAATGGCCATAAAAGTTGCAACCGCCAAAAAAGAAGTATAAAGTAGGAACTTGAAAGAGTAGGTCAGATCTCTGAGAAGAGCAAAGTCCAGATTCCAGCTGGAATTGAATCTGAGTCAAATCAGAAAACAGAAACTGAAAGCAATATCAGCTGTATATATATATGGAGACCTGCAAAAATAAATCAAAAAGTTGAAACAACAATTTAATAAACCTTGTAATATGGAGTAATTAAACATGAACAGGAAGATTCATATGAGCAACAGAAAGTCATATCAAAGGTCAGAATGATAAACCTTATGCAGTTCAACAGATTATTGCAACTGACAGAATCAGGAGCTGGTTGACCAAGTGCATCAAGCAGATATCAGGGACACAATGAAAGTGATACTAATCTATTTTCTGCAACAGATAGAACAGCACATGAAGGATGAATAGCTCAGTTGCCCATGATGTTGAGATTTGTTCTAAACCATGTTTACAATAAACAATTGAAAATAAGATATTCAGTCAATGGATTGGAAGGAACAGCACTGACACAACTCCAACTTTACATTGAAACAATTTCTGGAAATATTATACTTGACAACTTGGAGTATGTGATAGACATACTGTTGTTATCATTTTTGAATCAAGATATTAAGCCAACTATGGGAAGAGAACTGGATAAACATATGTAAAAATACAAAATGTTCGTTTAATACAAAATTGAATATCATTGATAAATTGCTGATGTTATCTGGAAAGTCATTGGAAAAATTAATACCATATGATGATACCTGTTGAAAGAATTTCAGGACAAACCACAATATATCAAAAACCACACTCATCTCACCAAATGTGAAATGCTGGATTATAAGTTTGATGTATGAATTCGAGTCTGTACTACTCAAAAAAGTTTAGGAGATGGGTATACAATTCGAAAACACTGAAATCAATGGTTAACACCATATCCGCCCCAGAAATAGCTGACAGAAACGATAGCAAGATATTATTGCTGTGCACAAATACAATTCGAAGTGATTAAAGGAAAAGTGATTACACAGGAGAAATACAAGTAGCTGGGGAAGGTAGTCTATATATGTACTGTTGGAAGTTGTAATATTGTGCAGCTGGTTGCCCAAGGATGCTATTAGCAGTATCAAGTCAAGTGGAAGTCATATCCTTGAAAGAACACAAGGGAAACTATACAACATTGAAATCAGAAACAGGAAAAGTTTTGTCCAGTGTGATAAAAATAGCAATTGCACTGGAAATATATCTTTTTGGTCAATAGATATTCATTTGCATTATTGTATTTCCCTGTTTTCAATTCAGAGTATGGTAAGCAACAAATCTTTTATGGAATGCAAAGATGCTGTTGTGAAATACTCATTGCAAATACATGATGAATTAATTAATCTACAAACTTTGTTTTACTAGGAAGCTACTGGTATAGTATTCATTGATAAGGATATTGTTTGCAATTATGGAGTTCAAGAACAAATAATGAAAGAATGAACAAAATTGGATATATCTCATCAAATCAAGGACCATTACATTAATGGCAAAATTTAATCTAGGCATATGCAGACATCAACTTCAACTACAAGTATTTCTTACACTGTTAGGACACTTTGCAATTGTATTAAAACTTTCCTGATTACAATATTAAAATATTACAGTCTGATTCAAAAGTAGAAGTATTGGCTTCAAAAGTGATTACTATGAAAACACTGTCAATATCGTTCGAGTGTATGGGTATAGGGAAATCATAATGAAACAATGAAACATTTGGACAAACGCAAGCAGGATTTAAGTTCAGAGTCAGCAATATCATTTATGCTATGAAATAAGAAAGAGCAACTGAAGATATATTTAGTCATATTGTATGCAATCAACAAAGCTCTGGAATTCAATAATCCATCAGAGAAGCTTTTGTCGAATGATATACCATTACAATATCAGAATTTTCTCCCTTCGTTTGATAGTATAATTGTTCAATGACTACTACCACACTGCCCAAACCATCAAACTATCAAATTCCAAGAAGGACTCATGCTACCATCCAAATTAATTTACGGTCTATGCAGAGAACAATGTTCGGTATACAAGAAATATATTCAGAAAAATATATCACAGAGATTCATTCTATCATCATAATGAGTTTTAGCAATGGTTCCACAATATCTGGCTATAGTTCTCATTGGAATCAGAATTGTGGTCCCTAGTTTGGTTCTGGAACTGGATATTCGTAACCATTTGGGATTAGTACTTTTTGAAATCAATACCGGAGCCCCTAGACTAGTTTTGAATCCGCCAAGATAATGAAGGGCCCCATCACAAGTGGTTCCAACCCGGAACTGAACCAAAACCCACCACGTTTTGGCAGGTTTCACCTGCAGCAGAGCTGCATTTGTCATTGGCCCCAATCATGGCAAATTGTCCGCTGGAATGGAGTAATTGAGTTGTGATTGGACTGCAAGATGTTATATATGTAGATTATGTAGTTTTTGGCGCTCTTTCACCTCCCACGGATTGATTTGTGATACAATAAGTATTTGTTGAGTTCCTGATAAATCAAGCTTAAAATACAGCCAAAATTGACTGTTGTTTGCAGTAACTGAAACCATACTAATCAGACAGCAAATAACAGAGTGGGAGGGGAAAGAGTGTCACCCACCGCATGATCTATATATACGATGGTTCGCAATCGAATCAGAACTGAAATCCTTAATTACCGTGATGGTGTTCAAGGTGAAACTGTCCAAAACCCAGTGTATTTCGTTTCTGTTCCTGATTGCAGCCACTTGTGTTTGGGATGTTTGGATTCTTGGTGGTTCCAGAACTGGAACCAAACTGAGTGTGGAATTTGGGACTATTGCTGACACAAATCATAATCACAATGTAGAGTACCAGTAATATTTACAACAAAACAAAATTATAGTTGAAAATTGTGAATTGAGTATTGAAGATTATATAATGGAATCATATAAAACTAATATCAATTATCTCTGATTAAAGAAATTTTGCTATCACTATTCTAGGCCCATATACATCCCAAGCTGGATGTCAAAAATACTTACAATATGATTAGAATTATAGAAGGGATTAAATGAAAGATGGCTTTGTAAACCTGTGATAACAAATTGCAATTCATAATAATGCCTTTCAGATTGACAAGTGCCCCCACCTTCTTTCAGGGATTCATAAATAATACATTACTAGTCTTTTCAGATATTTCTTGTTCAGGTGTTTTGGACAATATTCTGATAGAGAGCAATAACATAAAGAAATATACAGGGTATTTTAAGATAGTCATGCAAATACTAAAAGATACAGGGTTGTACCTGAAAGTGGTGAAATGTGAATTTCACCAGGAGGAAGTAAAGAATCTGGAGCTCATCATGACATTCGATGGAATCAGAATGAATCCGAAAAAGGTTCAGGCTATAAAAGCATTGGAGTCATTATGCAAAATCAACAAAGTTCATGTATTTTCAGGTTTTACCAACTTTTGTCAAAGGTTTGTTAGAATCTTGAGCAGGGTAGTACAGCCACTTGCTAAGGTAACAAAAAAGCCGCTACTATTGTGCTGAGAGATCAATCAAAATTGGGGATTGAAAAAAAGTGTTTAACATATTTCTAGTCCTACTCCACATGGATTGTAACAAAGAAATTTTTCTTGATACCTATGCATCTAGATATATATTTGCAGGCATGCTGTCAAAGCATAATAACCAAGAGATTTTATATCCAGTATCATTCATTTCAAACATATATATACCAGAAAAAGAACTTATGAAATCAATAAGCAGGAATCTAAAGTGGTATTCATAAACCTTGAGCAACAGGGACCAGAATGTAATGGGTTTGTACATCAAATCACAATACTGACAGACTACATGAATCTACTATACTTTATTACTGCAAACTTATATAACCAATATCACGGTTGTACTGAGTGATGATCGATGGTGTAGTGATGATCAGTGAATAATACAAAGGATAATACATGATCTGAATGAAATCAGGTTTTGAGCGAAGGCTAAACCATGAGGAGAATGAAATCAGGTTCTGAATTAGGTTTCATGGGAGAAGTAGGATTTGTGCAGAAGGAATTGTACAAAGAAAGCAGGAGTTCGGATGTATTAGTGAACGAGTGAATCACTGTATATAAACCAGGCATTTGGCGGATGATAAGTTTCTTTCATCACTCATTCTCTTGTCTATAAAATGAACAGTTGGCTGCGGCTTTCACTTCTTTCACACTTGGAGATTCTGGATCGAGTCTCTTTTATACAGTCCTCACTTTCGTAGCTACAGGCTACCTTCGGGCTTCTTAGCCATCTGGCTTTCAGTTTTTATAACTGTTGGAACGTTGAGCCTGGAATCCTCGATACCGAACCCTGAGCCCTTGACGACCAATGACACACCTGATGGTTCAAATTTCTGTTAATATTCAATTTCAAATAATATATCAACTGGCAAAAGAAGGCCAGAAATCTAATTTCCTTACCGCAATACCAGGTTATATTTGTCCACATGCGGGAAGAACAGAAAAAATCCAACATCTTGTACTACACACCGAATATTTCAACAAAGTGATACAAACAGAACTGATGGCATGTGTTGTGGAAGTGGTATGTATGGACAAACAGTATATTGAGCAAGAAGAACATTGGAAATTGGTTCAAACATCAACAAAAGAAGAACGCTCCCTGAGTCTGTGGGGGCATAGGCAGATTGTCCAGGCACCACTAAAAGATGTGGTATTGTTTTGGGGCCTCTTGAAGCTTTTACCAACCCTTCTGGAGCCATCCATCACATAGGAAGGTACCTCTGGCACATGTGGAAGAAATTGAGAATGTTTAAATTACTTCTGTAGCTCTCACAAACATGTTGTACACTCCAAAGAAATATAATGTACTTTAGCAGCTTTGAGAAATTATGGGTATAGTTTCAGATGCTCCTAGAGCTCTCACCAATGCACCCAGACATGTGGAAAGAAATTTATCTGTTTGTGAACGCTTCTGGATTATACAGCAGTGCTCCCAGATGCTCCAAACATCATGTTCCAGCTGGTGCACTCAGTTTCACCAAACGAACATGCAAGAATAAGTTAGATGGATTAATTTTGGAGTCTTTAGAGTGAATTGGAAAAGTTTTACACACTTTTGAAGCTTTGGCAAACTCTTTTCAAATTTTGACAATTTTATTCCCTGTTTCGAAAGCTTTGGGCTCCAAAGTGTTCAAGTTCTGAAAACTACTGATATGATACATGACACTTTTGAAATAATGAAATCCTCATCATTTCTAATATGTTTGATACTCCTGAATATCCCCAGTTGTTATACCAAGCAAGTTTGTAGTGAGGTCATGTACAATTAATTGCACTTTGGTTGATTGGAATATTTTTGGTCTTCACTTGTATTGAATGCCAGAGCCAATCATTTTGGATGGCTAACAAATGATTATCCACTCCTCCAATAAAAAATGAAGACTTGTTAATGGTCATGGTTGTGTCTGCTCTGAATGGTCAATAACAAACAGAATACCAACTAATAGCTGAATGGTATTAGCCAAGCAACTGACAATTCGGTGAAAATTAATGCACTATAAGCAACCAGCTGAATGGCACCAGCCATGCTGATGACGAGTCAAAAATATGTGCTGACCCTTGACAGAAATGTTGCTCTCGATTGAAAGGAGTCTAATTGTTTTGTGTTTGCCAGATCAAAATGATACAACAGGTGCAAAGAAAAAAGCCTGTGAAATCGATGTCATAGATGATCACAGTTGTCAAATGATTCTCTAATAATAGTAGAGACTATAGTGAATCGAATGATGGAGGGTGTAGTTGTTGTAATGAATCCGACATCGGGTCACAGGTAGTTATGTTGCTGGAGCTTTGGAGATAAATGTGGGAAGTGGTATTTGTTAGAAAGTATAGAAAGAAGTATAAAGATCTCTGAGTTCTTCAAGAGTAGAAAGATATCAACCTTCCCAGCAAAGGAAAAGAAGTCTTAATGATAAATATATGGGAGAAAGCCTATTCATGGCATTCAGAAGCATTTAATGATTTGTACATCCCATAGGAATCTTCAAACGTACCTTCAAAGCAGTCTTGGATTATGTGTCAATATTGCTTTGAATGGTTAAAACCTGGAGCAACATTCCTGGTATTACATTATATTGTTTGCAAAGAAATGCTTGTGTGGAACGTATTCCTTCTACCCACACCAATATATCAAGCACCCTTCATGTCATATGACTCCAACTGTGACTGGTCTGTCAAATGCTTCAATTCAGCCGGAATTTCCTTGCCACTTGCTGTCACAAAATGGTGCAACTTCTTCCATAGTATTGATGCTCACCTAAACATGTCAGAAGCAGCTTTCAAATGCAGAACTGGTATTTGACAAATTCAGTCAGATATAGAAGCAGTCCAAGGATTGACAATCCAGTCCTTACTGGTTATTAGGCAAGATATAGATGTTTGAGCATTGATTGGGAAGATCAGGAAGTGTGTTATTGCGAATACGACTGTAGAGAAACCCAAAAAACAATTCCAAGAGTGGCAGCTGCTCCACCATCCATGGTCACAGTCATTGAGCATTGCAATTGGTCAATTCCTTTGGACTCTGTACAATGTCGATTTTGTTATATATTCCCATACTACTTGTCCTTAATTATTTACACTTTTCACCCCAAGTACCAGTCATCAGTACAACGGCAGCAAAAAGCCCAATCTTGATTCCTCTTCATTCATACCACCCTGGTTGAGCAATGATTTATATTCCTATAATAACATGATCAGACACCAGTATGATAAATGGCTACACAGTGGTTGGAATAGAAAATGTGTCGATTCTGTCTGCTGATCAGGGCAAGCAGAAATTGCAAAATCAACTCATCATGATGGAACATATTTCAGACTAGGTTATTTACTTTTTGGATATCATAAACAGAGAACTGGGCCAAATGGACCCACTGATTTAGAAGGCAAGTCAAAAGAATTGCAAGATACAGAAGGCCAACACAGAATTGGCCAAAGCTTACAAACTGCTCATCAATGGGCAAAATGTAATATGAAATACCATTTGCCAAGGAGTGCAAAAGATAGAAAGGACTCGATTTGAGAAGTATTCCAATATAGGTATTCAATCCCAAGGGTTTGCAGCTGACATCCAAACAGCCATTGTTGTAATGAAGGCCTGATCCACCAAAGCTTATAAAGAGCTGGGGTTAGACCTCAGAGAGCAAATTGCACAATCTGGACAAGCTTGGAAAACCCTTTCAACTGTGCATGATAATAGAAAATGAGTCCAAGTATATCTTATCCTCCAATGGCAAACCCAATCCTAGTAGCTGACCAATGTACAGATGAATGCCAAAGTAGAGGGCAAATAGATGTTCCGACTATATAGCAAGTTCTGCACAGTACCAAAGAAACTGCAGCAAAAAGGGCAGAAAAATGTGGATTTTATGGAATGGAAAAGAAAGGTGGCAAAGCAAAGGATAAAGAAGGTCTTTGATAAAAAATTTACAGAATTCAGTAGAGTCTTGAAAGCAAAGCTCACATATAAACTAATAAACAGATTGGTAGGCTCAGTGGCCGAGTCAGTGTTGACTCCAAAAGATGGGTTTACAAATCTTGTTGATCAGGGATTCCACCTTCATTATACTATATATGATGGTATTGAAATGTGCATCCCAGAATCTATGACGCTAGAGCTGAATGGTAAAGGAGATGGCCTAGGAGGTGTTGCAGGGGACCCAACAGTGGACACTGAGTCTTCTAGCTCTAGTTAGAGAAGTTTCTGCTCTTCCAATAGTAGTGATGATGTTTTCCTACCACTTCCACCACCAGCAGAAATAGATTGTAGCCAAATACCTTCATTATCAGCACATGTATCACCCTACTCACAAAGAGCTCTGAATCTGAGTAATGAGTGAAAGATTGAACTTCCCTATATTTTGAAGGGAGACTCACCACGCAGGTTGGAGTTCTACCACCATTGGACTTCAAAAGTGAATCGCTATTCGAAATACTTCAAGGATGATCATTGTGATGATTATAACCAATTAATGAAAGTATCGTTCAAGAAAAAGCTTTGGCCTGATACAAGAACTGTTAATAACATGTTAGAAACCATTCTCAAATTGATACATGGCCAGCCTTCACCAGTGCTATAGAGGAATAGATGATTGACCCAGAGGAAAAAATGGAATGCCTCCAGAAAATGAAGAAATTACAGTACAAGGGAGATATCTAGAAATATATTGTAAAGATTGAGGACTTGAACTACCATGATGCCTGGTATAAGAATGGGTATAGGCCAGAATGGCCCCGTACTCCGGAGTAAGGGTAGATACTGTTGCGCATGAGAATAAGTAATGATGTCATATCATTGTAAGGAATGATGATCACTGGAGTGCAATTGTACTCCTGCGAAGTGTCTATTTACTGGGCAGCTACCTGGTCTCAGCCCTCCGCCATCACTTGACCTCCGTCATTACATCATCCGCCACATTAGCAGCGGACCCCCTGGGCTGCCATATCTGTAGATGAGAAGAGAGAAGAGAAATACAGAAATCAAGATCCAGACCCGTACACCTTCATACAGCCTCATAAATCTCGCCACTGATCAGTACTACTAAAGGGTGACATTTCAGTGGATCCGGCACATGGGAAACTCCATCTCCGGTGGTAGGAGATAAACCCTATGCCAATGCCATTCATACCGGGCCAAGATCGAATAAGGGAAAAGAAGTGAAGTGAAGTGAAGGATACCTCTAATTGGTTCAAAATCCTCGAAGTCCACCTCCAAGTCTCCGAACCCAAGCCGTTTCCGCAACAGTCATTGTTCTAACTCCACCTCCATATGTATCCCAAACATTATCTCCCAGCTTTTTCTTATCTCCAACTATAAGTTCACTTGCAGCCCTCCGGATCCAAGCAATTCCGGTCAGTGCCAGCTGAGTGGAGCTCATGTTATCATTGGCTTCTGCCATCAATCATTCATAAATAATTTGTCATTGAACATGTTTCAAAGTCTTGAGAGTAGCCACCGTGGCCAGTGACACATTCTTCAGGCCAATTGGCCCTCGATTCGTCTGGGAATAGTGCCTGGAGCAGCCAACAGACTTCCATGGGTATACTCATCTTGGTAAGCAGTGCTGAATGCCAGGTCAAGCTTCCAAAACTCAGGCCTTGGGTTACTCTTCGACTTTGACCTTTCGAGTTTGGTTGCAGTGCAAACAAGAATGCTGTTAGGGGGATACTGCAGCTAGATGTAACTTATCGATATTGTTGTACCGACTTATGGTAAAGGCGTATTTTGATTCTAACGATCCAACTAAAAATATGGAATTCGATTGTGACGCGTTTACGTCGTTGTACTGTATGTATAAACACGGGCATCTATTGCAGTATGGCCCTTTTAAAAGTCGTAGCTGTCTTGGAGGTAATCCTCTGACGACTCGTCGAAAGCGACTTGGGAAGGAAGTTCACCGGTGTGGAAATAATGGTAGTATTCTACCCAAAGGTTATTGCGAACAAGGTATCGTGCTAGGTATTCGTATTTGGCTCGAGTGTTTGCTTGAGTGTGCAAGATGCGAGCGTAGAGAATCTTTTGGTCGTCTGTAATAGACATAAAATATATTGGTGAATATTCTTAAGGTAATTAACTTAATAATATTTCAGGTGGTTTTTCCGCTGTTGTGTTCTGACTGTGGTGTGTTCGACTGTTGCTTGAATCGTTGTGTTTAAACTTGTGGGTTTAAGGTGGTCTTTTATAGGTGAGTATTTCCGCGTCAAACCATCCTGCTAAGGGGTGACGGTACTTCTCTGTAATCTATGATGTGTGTGTATAGTACTATCTCAATAACACTCAGTCCACCGTGGTGGGTGTTCACATAACATCCGATCGTTGCTTCAGAGCCGATCTCGGTAGTTAACTGTGGAGAGTTCCGTTTGACAACGTGTGGTTGCGTAAGCCCCCACCAGGAGTTCCCAAAGGTTATCCTGCATGTTATGACGTTGCTGACATACATATCGGACCATTGCTTCGTATTAGTTATCTTTCTTCGTATCGAGTGGAATAGTGATCAATGATTTAATGAGCTGCCAACCCATACATTGCCACGTATCTAGTGTCATCAGGTCTTATCCGTGTTCCCCGAAGGGGGTGCCCTCTATCAGTTATCGTGTTGCAAACACGGCAGAGCTGGGGTTCGACAGTCTAGATCCAAGCACTTATCTTTTAGGTAGAGTCAACTACCGGGGCGCAGTTAGCTTATCTCCTTTGCTTATTCTAGCTCTAGAGATAGCAAAGTCCCGCATACTAAGATAATATCGCTTGTCCAACCAAATCCATCAAGCTAAGCACGGGTATGGTTTGTCCCAGTATTAGCATGATAATAAAGATAACACTGGTCTGATCCGTAACGCACAGCTGATCCGAAGACCCCTGCTCGGCAGTTACATTGCTTCGGCAGTATGGTTGGTGTGTCCCATGCCTTAGCCAGCACTATGGGTTGTTACCCCCAAGATTACTGTCTGATCGAATGTGCGTACTGTCTCCACACTGGGTAGCTATTCCCTATGCTGAGACGTAGTATTGTAGCATAGACTATTATGGGGATTTCACCCGGCTATGTTGAGCCGTCTGCTAACTCATCAGTAGACATCCTCAGGGGTGTAATCTTAACCGCTGATTCATCTTTGAATAGCGGCAAGCCTGGGAGACTAAGCCTGATGTACTTCATACGCATGCTAAGGGGAAACCCCTAACATTACCTCCCTCTCTAGCTCTGGTGACCTCAACAGAGTACTCCAACGTAAGAAGTGATTCTTTTGCAATAATTACCACTTAGACAGCGTATACTATAGGTATAGCTAATCTTTTGGATAAATAAAAATAAAATAAAAAAATACAAAAAATAAAGGTGACCTCCGCTTACATAAAATCAAATGCGGTGTGAGTTTTAACAAAAAGAAATCTATTTATTCCTTCTCTTTTTCTTTTGTGTTCTCTTGTTTTGTTTCCATCTTTTATCTTTTTCCATCTCTGGTTTTTGCTCGTAGAACTTATCAATTAGTTCAGGTGCTATTTCCACTAGATGTTCGTAGGATTCCCAAGTATTTTCTTCGTGCGTGAATCCTTCCCATTTGACCAAATATACGTGCTTCCGATGATCCTCGTCTGTCGGTCCACTGGCTATAACAGCTTCGGGTATCCATCCTTCGTTGTCTGCTTCTATCGGTGGAATATCTTTCTCTTTGACTTCTCCCCGGTACTGTTCTAGTAGAGCAACATTAAATGTAGGATGTATTTTCCATGACACTGGTAGCTCTAACCGACACCATCGTTTGTTGCTTCCAACTTTGCTGATTTTAAAAGGTCCGTATAGTTTGTCGTCGAGTTTTCTGCACTGCCTCTTGGTTCGAATATTCCTCCCATCTAGCATTACCCAATCATTGACTTTGAACTGTGGTGCTGGCTTCCTTTTTCGATCGTAGTATGTTGCCATTTTTTCACGACTGCTTTCAAGTTGTGTTTCGAGTTTGCGATAGACGTCTACCATGTAGTGAGCGTATATTTCCGAGCTTGGGTTTTTGAATTCTACTTCGGTGGGCCAATTGGTACGTGGTTCATATCCATAGTTCGCGTAGAAAGGTGTCATTTTGGTTGCCGCATGTTTGGAATTGTTATATGCGTATTCAGCCATTGGTAGCATTTCTTTCCAATTGTCTTGTTCGTAGTTGCAGTATGTTCTTAGGTAATGTTCAATCGTTTGGTTCATCCGTTCTGTTTGACCGTCCGTTTGAGGGTGGAACGCTGTTCACATTGAACGTTTGATTCCTAAAAATTGGTATAGGTCTGCAATGAAATGTCCGTTAAACACCCCGTCTCTGTCCGATACTATATCTGTTGGTAGTCCGTGATATTTCCACACATTGTCCAGGAATAGTTTGGCAACTACTGATGATTCCCGTTTGGCTGTTGGTATAAAGTGAGCCATTTTCGTGAAGCGATCGATTACCACCATGATATTTTTGCATCCATCTGACTCTGGTAGGTCTGTGATAAAGTCGACTGATATAAACGACCACGGTGACGATGGTAATTCCAATGGATGTAGTAATCCATGTTTCGCATGTCGGGGGCTTTTCGTTCTTTGACACGAGTCGCATTTGTTGCAATAGTCTCGAACTTCTTCTTCTATCCTGGGCCAGTAGAAGTTTCTGGTGATAAGTTCCATGGTACGTTCACTTCCGAAATGTCCTGCCACCTTGGAGTCGTGTTCTCGTTTGAGTACTTCTTTTCTAAAACCCGTTGGTGCGTATAGCCTTCCTTTCCATACCAACATCCCTTCTGTATCTACTTCAAATCTTTCGTCAACGTTCTTTTCCTTGTTGTTAACTTTTCTTAATATCTCCTTATATTCTTCATCTTTTTCTACTTCAGTAATCCATTGTTCTTTCATCCCAGGTGTTAATTTTTTAACTGAGAATCCGGCGAATGAGATTTCTCCTATTTCCTCATCATCAATATCCATTGTTCCGATATTCATCCAAAGTTCTGGTCCTAATAAAGCTTTCTTTTCTGTACTTTGTGTACCTCCCTCTCTAGAGATGTACTCCGGACATCTTGATAAGGCATCTGCTTTTCCATTTGCTGAACCCTTTCTGTATACAATTTTGAAATTATATTCTTGTAGTACTTCTGCCCATCTGGCTTGCCTTCGATTAAGTTGATTGGTTTTTAGAAGTACTGTAGGTTCATATGGTCAGAGAAGACGATGTCGTATGTGTAGCTCCTTGGAGGTAGCATGCCATGTTTTGAAAGCGTATACTATGGCAAGCATTTCTTTGTCGTATATTTGATAGTTGATTTCGGCAGGTGAGAATTTCTTGGAGATAAAAGCGACAGGGTGCATTTTAGCGTCTTCGAATTTTTGCGATAGAATTGCTCCCATGGCGAAGTCTGAGGCGTCAGTCTCGACTATTGCTGGTCGATCTTCTTCATAATGTCGAAGAATTGGGGTATTCTCTGCTGCAAACAATAGGCATATTTTGTAGTAGGCCGCTTTTTGTGGGTCTCCGAACATGAAATTCTTTCCATCTCCTTTCAACGTATCTGTTATTGGTGCTACTATCCCACGTATCCTTTTATAAATCTTCGATAGAAGTTCCATAATCCCAAAATGATTTGAACCTCTTTCTGTGTTTTCGGTATTGGCCATTTGGTTATTGCTTCACTTCTGCTTGGGGCCATCTTCAATCCTTTTCCACTCACTAGAAATCCCAGGAATTCAACTTCTTGTTTGTTGAATTCGCACTTGTCGATTTCTACCACTAATTCGTTATCTTGAAGGACCTGAAGTATTTTTCCTACATACTCATGGTGTTCTTCTGAGTTCCTTTGGTTGCTATCATAACGTCGTCGATGTAGCATACTGTGACATTATCGTGGTGACCTAGAAAAGGTTGTAGGATTCCGTTCATCCATCTTTGAAAAGTAGCAGGTGCGTTTGTTAACCCAAACGGCATTACCATATATTCGTAGGATCCAAACTTGGTTCTAAAAGCTGTTTTCCATTCGTGTCCTTTTGCCATTCTTACCAGGTGATATCCGGATTTCATATCCAATTCGTGATCCACTTAGCTCCTTTCATTCGGTTTTGTAATTCGTCCATTAGAGGTAGTGCAGTTTTGTCTTTGACCGTAAGATCATTTAACCGTCTGTAGTCTACACAAAGACGTAATCCTCTGCCGTTAGGTTTTGGTACAAATAAGATCGGGATTCCTGCTTGTCCCTGCGATGGTTGAATTTTTCCTTCTCTTATCATTTTATCAATGTATTCTCGTAGTAGTTTTTCTTCTTCTCTTGATAATTGGTATATTGGTCCGACTTTAACCTGATCATCCGATGTTTTGAGGTTGATTTCGTGATCGTGAGGGCCATGATTTGGTAATTTCTCGGATTCCTGGGGATCAAACAGTAATAACCATTTATGGTATTGAGGTGGTAGTTTCTCTGCTAATTGAGTTGTATTACTGAATATGACTGATCCGATATTTATCGCATCGCTTCGGAAAACTATTCGATCATCGTACGTGATGTTCCAGTCTGGGTTTTTCTTTCCATGATTGTAACATTTGCTTCCGCACTCTGTGAAGTGTAGGTGACCGTATGATGTTCCTTGTGCTTTATGTTTTTCCAAATACCACGCTGGTATTAATGCGTCGTATTCTTTTTGCATTGGTGCTACTTCAAATGTTTCGAGTGATCGATGGTTTCCAAAGGCTAAACCTAGCGGAATGGTATACATACCCGGTAGTTTTACCTTGTTTCCTCCAAAGTCATTTGCTCTGACTGAGTTTTTCCTTTTAACCACTGGTACTTTAAACACTTTTGCACATTGTGGTGATATTGTGAAAGATGTGGATCCTAGATCTAACATTGCTCGTACTGGGAATTGTTTGCTGTTTCCAGTTCCGTCATCGTAATCTATAAAGAACTTATAGATTGGTCTTTTTCCTATGCGTGTTTGTGGAATTTTGTGTAGTTTTTTGACTTCGTAAAACACAAAGTCGTCTGATGTGTTTTGTCGCTTGATTGAGTTTTCTTCCTCCGTGGGAGGTTGTTTGCGTTTTGTAGCCATCCTTTCGTCAATGACTGGGCCGTAGCAGGTCCTTTTTTAGTTAGTTTGAGGGGTATACTTACTTATTGCGCAACTACCGTCCAGCGGTTTCATCCCTTCCGGAATCCTCAAGGTTGCGACCGGTATCTATATAAAGGCTTTCTCCGGCCTAATCGCCAAAATCCTCCACATAAAATCGTTCTATTATCTCCTTACTCCGAGATGTCTTCAGTATGATTCCACCAATCATTCGCAATATCCTCACTGCTATCCTCTGTTATCTCGTCTCCCTCGGATGTTTGTACTTGCCCTTCTTTTTCCTCATCACTCTCAATTTCGTATTCGTCGATTGGCATATCCTCCAATTGGTCGAAACCTCCTACTTTCAATTTTTGATATCCTTTGGGAAAGTCCGCCATTCCGCTGGTGACTTTTACTGCTTGGAAACACTTCATTGTTCCGTGTGCTCCTTTTCGCCCCGAAGGCCATGCACACCGTATGCATTCCTTTGCCGCCCTTCTTCTTTTCTCTTCCTCCGGTGGGACTCCTTGAACCATTTGTGCGTAGGTTTTTCCTTCTGCACTTTTGAATGCACGAGGTACCGATCCTTTTTGGTTCGTTGGTGTGTATGTTGTTTGTTTCTTGAAACGAGAGTTTTTTCTGAAGGGTGTTTTTTGAACCGACCCTGTTTCCGAGACTCGTCCTGATGCTTTGGGCGTCTTTTTCATCATTCCGAAGTTTTTTGCCGTGGCTTGCCATATTTCCACATTTTTTCCAGCGTTGAGGATAATTTCCCTCAATTCTGCGTCTGTTTTATCGGCTGGGTTCATTGTTGACAGCTGTTTAAATACTTGTTGTGGAAGTTGTGACATTAACATGGTTCGGTAGGCCACGCCAGTTATTCCAGCTTTTACGTTCAAAGTGTCGTATTCCGTAATCATATCTTGGATGTTTCCCTCGTATCTTACTTCCATAATTGCTTTGTACGCTGCTTCCTGTTGGAATTGATTATGGAATCTGGTGTGTATCGCAGCTCGGTAATCCATCCAGCTTCTTTCGTGTTTTCCAGTAGACGCTTCTGTTTCCCATTGCATATGCCATGCTAGGGCGTGTCCTTCTAGGCGTTCTCTGCAGTACTGCATTTTTATTCCTGGCCTAGAGAACAAGTAGGGTTGGTCTGCGATGTATGTTTCCATGGTCATCCACCAGGTGTCAAAATCCTCGGAACTTTTTCCTGCGAACTTGGGTGGATCCGTTATCTTAATTCTTGAATCCCTCGGTCTGTAACTATTCCTTGTTCTGGATCGTGATCTGGACCTCCTTGTTCTAGACCGTCTAGTTGGGGATCTGGTCCTTCTGGACCGAGGTCGTTCGGATGGTCCTGGTAGACGGAGGTGGTGGCGGATCTCCTCCTGTTCCTCTGTTTCCGCTTGGTCCTGGTTCAGGTTCCGATTCTGGTTCTGGTTCAGGATCAGGCATTCCAGCATCGGTACCGGATCCTCCCCTAAGGCCAGGTCTTGGGGCTATATCTGAATCTGTTATTGGAGATATGCTTCTGTTTCTTTCCTCCGTCCTGTGTCTCCATTCCTGAACTTGTTCGGTTCTTCCTCGTCTACCTGGCGTTGTATTAGACACTTTTGCTCTTTCCACCGCTTCCATTAGGCCTGTGGTTTGCTCTGCAACCTCCTCAATTCTGTCCGCGATTTTTCATAAATCGTGGTAGTCGGGTACATTTTTCCTCGTGTGAGCTTCTAGGTCTGTTATCCTTTTATGGATTGCGGTGTAGGATACTGATAGCGAGGCTTGCTTAACCCTTAATTGGGCTTGTTCTTTTTCGCAGCCTTCTATTCTTCTTTCGAGTCTTCTGAACTCGTCTGTTGCTCCGGCAATGATTTGATGTGATTGGTCCTGGATGACATCGATTCCGGTTCTTGTTTCTTTCAGCACATATTCAAGTATCTTGATTTGCTGTTCGTGTCCTTCCAGTACTTGAGCTCCTAGGGCTCTGTTGGTTTCTACCTGCTGAGCGAAGATTTCGCAGTCTTTCCGAACATCGTCGAATTCGACTTCTATCACTACTCTCTCGCTGTTGCAGCATTCGATTAGATTCTGCATTTCTAGATCGAGTCGTGATACTCGTGCTTGTACGCTGTCGATCATTTGGGTGTCCTCGTCCTGCACTATCTGTTGGTACTTCTGTCGTGACTGATGATAGTGCTCTTGTAGTTTCTTGACCCATTCTGGTAGAGGTTTGGGTGCTGTCGAGGTTGGTTTGGAGATTGCTGTGGATACTGGTGCTAACCGGTCTGCTCCAAAGGTGAGTCTGCGCCTGGGTGCCGACATTTTGAGTATTCGAGGATGTTGTGATGCTTGCTCTAGCTAGCGCATAAAGAGCTATTCGTTGGACGTGACGGCAACGTAAACACTGATTGTTGCAATATTTGGGACAATGTGATGGGCAACAAGGTATGTTTTCGTTGTTTCCTGTTATGTCGAATATTTTTGCCGCGCAGCAAGCTTTTTCTTCGCACAGTACACAGTTGATGAACGTATTTCGGATAACGTCCGAAATATTATACTGTTAGGGGGATACTGCAGCTAGATGTAACTTATCGATATTGTTGTACCGACTTATGGTGAAGGCGTATTTTGATTCTAACGATCCAACTAAAAATATGGAATTCGATTGTGACGCGTTTACGTCGTTGTACTGTATGTATAAACACGTGCATCTATTGCAGTATGGCCCTTTTAAAAGTCGTAGCTGTCTTGGAGGTAATCCTCTGACGACTTGGGAAGGAAGTTCACCGGTGTGGAAATAATGGTAGTATTCTACCCAAAGGTTATTGCGAACAAGGTATCGTGCTAGGTGTTCGTATTTGGCTCGAGTGTTTGCTTGAGCGTGCAAGATGCGAGCGTAGAGAATCTTTTGGTCGTCTGTAATAGACATAAAATATATTGGTGAATATTCTTAAGGTAATTAACTTAATAATATTTCAGGTGGTTTTTCCGCTGTTGTGTTCTGACTGTGGTTTGTTCGACTGTTGCTTGAATCGTTGTGTTTAAACTTGTGGGTTTAAGGTGGTCTTTTATAGGTGAGTATTTCCGCGTCAAACCATCCTGCTAAGGGGTGACGGTACTTCTCTGTAATCTATGATGTGTGTGTATAGTACTATCTCAATAACACTCAGTCCACCGTGGTGGGTGTTCACATAACATCCGATCGTTGCTTCAGAGCCGATCTCGGTAGTTAACTGTGGAGAGTTCCGTTTGACAACGTGTGGTTGCGTAAGCCCACACCAGGAGTTCCCAAAGGTTATCCTGCATGTTATGATGTTGCTGACATACATATCGGACCATTGCTTCGTATTAGTTATCTTTCTTCGTATCGAGTGGAATAGTGATCAATGATTTAATGAGCTGCCAACCCATACATTGCCACGTATCTAGTGTCATCGGGTCTTATCCGTGTTCCCCGAAGGGGGTGCCCTCTATCAGTTATCGTGTTGCAAACACGGCAGAGCTGGGGTTCGACAGTCTAGATCCAAGCACTTATCTTTTAGGTAGAGTCAACTACCGGGGCGCAGTTAGCTTATCTCCTTTGCTTATTCTAGCTCTAGAGATAGCAAAGTCCCGCATACTAAGATAATATCGCTTGTCCAACCAAATCCATGAAGCTAAGCACGGGTATGGTTTGTCCCAGTATTAGCATGATAATAAAGATAACACTGGTCTGATCCGTAACGCACAGCTGATCCGAAGACCCCTGCTCGGCAGTTACATTGCTTCGGCAGTATGGTTGGTGTGTCCCATGCCTTAGCCAGTACTATGGGTTGTTACCCCAAGATTACTGTCTGATCGAATGTGCGTACTGTCTCCACACTGGGTAGCTATTCCTTATGCTGAGACGTAGTATTCTAGCATAGACTATTATGGGGATTTCACCCGGCTATGTTGAGCCGTCTGCTAACTCATCAGTAGACATCCTCAGGGGTGTAATCTTAACCGCTGATTCATCTTTGAATAGCGGCAAGCCTGGGAGACTAAGGCTGATGTACTTCATACGCATGCTAAGGGGAAACCCCTAACAAATGCTTTGGCTGCTGGTGCAGCTCAGATCCAAGTACATCGTCAAGTAAACCTTCGAGTAAATCCTCCAGTCCATAGTTCCGAATATCAAAATGAACTTCCACTTTCTCCCAATCCAAACCTGAAATTCCAAGCCCATAGCAGGCCTCATCAGTGATAGCTTCTGTGCTTGGCGTTGATTGTATGTGTCATTGATTGGCCCCTGATTGATTTGCATATTGGCTATCCATATTTTCTTTGTCTTCAGCTTTTGGTTGCCATTCAGCTTCAAATCATATGGTGGTTAATTTGTTTTGGCTTTGTCCAGCCTTCGATTGCAGTCATCATATATCGACATGCATTCGTACATACATCTTCGAGCTGTGGTATCTTCCACTTCTAAATTTGTAGACTGACCCAAGCTGTGGATTTGCAAGCTCAATTTATAGGGCAATGCTTGTGGAAATGATTCGCAAAACAGTTTAACATTGTGGCTTTGAAAAGTGCTCATATCAGAAGATGTCATTAGTGACTGTGACGCGAATGGCTTTCGAAAGGTTCATCATTTTGGTGGAATCTAAATACCCATTCCACTGGGATCGGTAGGGGAAGCCCATTGAACCGTACTGAATGGGTAGTATTTGTTGATATAGCTAAATTGTAAGCATTTCGTACAAGGTGATAGTTACCATATTGTTCAATGGAGTTGCGCTTCCAGCTCTAAGCCCAATTGCAGTAGCCTTCGTATGTCATCGTGGAGCCCAGCCAATTCTCATACCATGCAGTTTGACATCTCAATTGCTTATGTATCTGGATCTCTGGTGGCTAGTTCTGGGTGCATTTCATCCCAGAGTCATCATCGGTTGCCAGTGATTGTGCATCTAATCTGTTCGGTGGTGCTGCTGCTTTGGTGATGAAGACCCGCATCGTAGACAGTGACTTCTCAAACTTGCACAAGCAATTAATTGTCCTGGTTTCATTGACTTTCTGGTGCCCTTGGCGTCTGCAGTAAGTTATGCTAGGTGCGATGATGTGTTATTCTAGCACATCTGGTATGGATTATGTGTGCAGTAGCAGTGGGTTCTCGGTTTCCGGAATGGTGATCCCCTCTTTGTGAATGTTGGGACTTAGTCGACGACTTGTGAGAATGGCAGAGTGTATAGTGTCAAGATTCGCGTCAATTTTCGAATCAAGTCTGGTCGATCCTGGCTGTTTCCACTGTCATTGTGGCTTGATACTTTTAAATCTGCATTCAATTGCAAGTCTCACAGTACCATTTATAAAGTCAGTATTTCTTGAAGAAAAGAATAGAATTTAAAACAATACTGTGTATTGCCATATAAGCAACAAGTCTCTTTGGCAGTATGTGCAATGTTACTTGGCATTTCGTGAAATCTGCATTTTGCGGCTTTCCTATGACTTAATAGATACTATCCGCCTAGATGCTAGTTCCAATGGATTCATAATTGTGTGCATGTTGAGAGTTCAGGAGTAACCTCAGAGTATCCAGTCGCCATCCTTCTTCACAAAGATATCAGTGGTAGTTTGTATTCCATGGAGGTCATGATATTAAGCATAATGTCCATTCCCTCATTGATTCTGTTATCAGTTTTCATTGAATCTCACACTTTCGATTGCTATTATTGCTTGATACTGGTGAATGTAATTCTCGTTACATAATATCTAAGGTAACACTTTTGAAAGAGGATAGAAGTTCAAGTGAAATCATGTCATTCCATATCGGCAAGAAAATTCTTGTTATCCTTCTCCAAGGGTGTGCGATTGCACTCAGCACTTGCGCAATGTGAATTTTCTGGGCCAGCCATAACTGTATCAGTATCATAAGGACTCGTTGACGTACATGAGCAGATGTTGTGTGAAGATTGCCATGCACTTAGCAGTCGTTTCTCATTGTGAATAAATTCGGGGTAATTTGGGTCTTCCATGTACGACTCTCCTCAGACATTCGTGCAGGGTTATACAGCTCAGTAAGGTACCGTATCTGCTCCACCGGCGTTAGCTACAATTGACAATGAAAATGATGGAGTGGTAGATGTTGCAGAAACCAGGAGCCCAGAAAAGAATGTTTCACCCCCAATGGAGCCAAGCCCCGCCATCTGGATACTCTCTTCCTGACTTGGCAGGCCAGTAGCAGTCATTCAAAGACCCTATCATTGGTACACTCGTCTGCCGCGGCTACCACCACTGCTCCTTCTCATCGTTATCCAGCTCCAGAGGCTTTTCTCACATTACTTAGGTGATGCCTGCCATGAAAGTTCCTAGTAACCTGGTGCACCGTCCATACTGTGGGACAAATGTCATGGCAACCACACTCTTGCTAGTAATCATATGCAGTAACTCCAAGAAATTGAATATCCAGAGGAACCACTTGCCCCAGGGGCCACCTTTCTGCCTGCAAGGTCTTTTTCAAGTGCACATAATCTTCTTCTCCTGGAGCACTCCAATTGGTGTTGGTAGAGATATTGAATTTTATAGCCCGAGAAGGAACCTTGAATCCCCGTGGCACCCCTGGGAGTCATCATCCATCTGTGAGAACTTCCCACTTCGGCTCGAAAATGCTCGATTGCTGCCGCTAGAAATTTACCAGTACTTTTTCGACCTCTGGTCAGCCATTGGCTCATGTCATGAGCCCTTTGGGGCTTCTCTCACCTCTTCCACGGTGATGCCTTCCAGTGTTGTTGATTGCGTCATTTGTATGGAGTCTTATGCTTCTGACCAAGTGTAATAGAGATTGAACCATCATGTTCTGGATCCCTGGTACGTAGATCATTGTTGATCACAGTGTAACGTCGGGTATCACCGTTGAACCATCACCCAGGTGTTGTATTAGGGTATTCATGATCGCAAATGATGTTCGCCGTGATAATTGAATATTCCGTAATTTCATACTTCAATCATCCATAAAAGACATGAATCTCGTAGCATTCAGCCATCTTTGCACAGTAAGCCTTACATGTGGGTATAAGTGGAAGTAGAATAATTGTGGGTTGTCATCCTTCGCCGATACACTTCACCTATAGATCTTGTGAAATAGTGGCATGTGTCAACTTGGTTTGTGCTATTGAGCTTGATCGCCATGAATCTGTGTGTTCATGGGAAATTTCAACTAGTCTCCTTCTTTGGTTCATATGTAGTTGCTCTCATTGAACGTATTTTGAGGACTGCTCAGAGATGGCCATCGTGTCCGATGACTTGTGTCCATGACCGATAGACATCTGAATCGATTCGAAATCATCTCTGGTACCTCCAATAAGTCAATTTGGATATACTGATCAAGTCTTAATGCTTGAAATTTTGGAAAAGTGAAGTTTGGCAATGCGTTTGGAAATATCCAAGTCCATCTCCAAGTACAGTCCTGATGTGAACTTCCAGCTCTCAGCATTGATTGTATGTGCCCTCAACTTGCGGTTTCTTTGGAATCAAGGCACTTCAGCTGGGCCATTAGTGTTGATCAAGAAATTGTACAGAATGATAATATTTTGACTTTCCTAAGTTTTTGGCTCACTCGCATCTTGGGTTTCGGATAGAACTATCATCTGGTGGAGAGGCAATGTCGTTCTTCCGATTGGATGTGTCTTATTCTCCATATATGCACTTTTGTGCTTGCATAATTATTTTTTATACATGCACTTCCATGCTCATTGAATACTGATACTTTATGTTTGCATTCCAGAGGTTCCGCTCCGTTCGGTAACAGGTAATCATCACATTGGACTTACTGATTGAATTTATCTTCAGTGAATTTGCATCGAACTTGATTGTCAATGAGTCAACGTAATCAGGAGTAATGGATCAATCGACGCGATGTTGACACGGCACTGGCCGCTTTCATATTCTTCGGACCAATTGATCGTTCATTTGTATACCATTCCTCTGGTTGAACAATCTCGTAAAATTTATCTTAGGGTGAAGGCCATCTGGGACCGTGATGCGTTTCGTGGCAGCAATTAATGTTCGAATCTTATTAGAATCATTTTTGTAACCATCCGCCAGGTCAAGTGGATGGTAAACTTATTGGTACTATTTGCTCCAGCGAAACTAGTGTGGATCCACCAGTACCTCCAGGATGCCAATCCTCATCGTCTCTTTGACTATCATGATCATCATATTTGTGATTGTCATCTTTGGCATGGTAATCGGTATCGATTTCCGCCTTGTTTCTGATGTCAGCATAGCTGGGTTCTGGTGATCAATTTCTGCGGCCGGTAGCCATCACCAATGCCTGTAGAGTTTTCTTGCTCTCACAAAGGTTAGCTCGATAGAATTGAGTTCTAAACAACTTCTCTAAAAGAAATGGGTATATAATTGTGTGTTTTTTGAGGTCTTTGAATGTTTTTGCACGTGAAGTGACGTGTTTCAACATAACTGAAAATAGGGGTCGATCAGGAATTCCATGAGCGAAATGCATCCAATTTCTCAAGAACAATCATAGTGTACTGAGAGGTACAGGCTAGTATGGCCCCATACTCTGGAGTAAGGGTAGATATGGTTGCACATGAAAATCAGTGATGAAGTCATATCATTGTAAGGTAAAATGATTGCTGGAGTGCAATTGCACTCCTGTGAAGTACCTATGTACTGGGCGGTGACCCAGCCTCAGCCCTCAGCCATCACTGGGCCTCCACCATTAGACTTTGTCAGAGATGGCAGAGTGTGTAGCTCTACACTGCAGAATTAAAAAAGAAATAACAGATTGCATATGCTCTTTGAAAATTATATCAAACAATAAGGTGGATTATGTATTACTGCTCAATTATGTTGGCTGTACTTATATGTAATGCCTGCCATGATGGCACAATCACAACAATCACAAGCCCAAAGATCGATGACCCATGTGAGCAAGTGTGATGATGATGGCAATGTCAAGGGAAATCTACAATGAAAGGACTTTGAAAAAGATTTTGACTCCAAGGAACCTTGAACAAAGATACGTATTCCAAGACAGTCAGTACAGACCAAGGTGAAGCCCAAGAACGTATTACACAATATTTGTCTGAAGCAGAAGCCATGTGCAATAAGTGCATGATCTACAGTTCCTAGAAGCATTCATGGATATTCTGTAAGAACACCATCAAGGTCTTATCCACTATGAGGTAGAATGAAGATGAAAAGCTTCAAAAGAAAACTTCAATACTGGAAGTAACCACCTTTTGTTCACAGGTCAAGCCCAGGATTCTAGCTGACCAAATGGTGATATCAGCAGTGGCTTCAAGGTCTCAGGTGCTTTACAAGATTGACTTTGACAGTGTGGAAATTGCAGAATGAAATGATACTCTTTTGTCTCTTCATTGTTCAATGGGATAGTGGTCACTTTCCTATGGGTTTTGAGATATACACATCTCCAGTATGGTAGTATATGTACAGATACTCATATTGCTTTTGGGATTAATGTTGGGTCTTGCCAATGCGGTTGATGGTATTGCTTATAGGTTTTCAATATTCCATACACTTGCTATTCCACTGTTTAACAAAGGGTGTCTGAGGATGAGTTCAATTCACAAAAGATGCTGGTCATATGGTATCCAAGCATGATATATGACAATGCATCACTATCAAATTTGAATATACTTATTTTGACAGAATGTATCTGAGATTATAGAAATTGCAGTTACTATGAGCTACTATGGCCAGTGCTGAATCAGAAGGCAGTTCATCAAGATTGTGAACTGCAATGATCAACAATGTAAGGCTGCAGTATATGTACGGAAGCCTGTACCCAAGAGATCTCAACAGCTACCACATCAACCGAAGACTGGTGCAACATCCACATTACACATGTTTGCAGACTTTCAAGACAAGATGAATGTTCTTGTCAGAGTTCTCTTGAATACATGGGGTGATATATCTCTGACATTGAAGCAATTGGCCAATTTCCATGGTGTTCCATTAGTGACTCGAACAGAAGCAAAGATAAGCATCAACTATGATGGAGAATAAGAAGATGAAGCAGGTTGGCAGAACACCGTTACCATTACTCGACAGTAAGAATCCCATTATACCAAAAAATCCTTTGATATTGGTTCAACAGAGAATTCTTCAGATATCATTATATCTTATTGGTGGATTGTCAAGTATGGAGACTTCAGTAGTATTACAGACAAACATGATTAGCTCCAGCTCACATTGAAACACTGCCACCAAGATTGTACGAAGGTAGTGATATCATCATTCATGATAAGTATTAGCAATTGTTGCAACCTGAAGCCTCCGGTCTGGGTTTAGGTTGCCACCGAACTGTTTCCCAATTGACAGTTTGGGTCGCCAGTTGAACTGCACCGAAAAGAATGGTCTGAATTGACTCCACATTTTGGAAATACTACAAATGACTAGTCATTCAACGGATTGACAAGCGGATACATAATGATATGTATGCGACATTTGGAATGCTGTATATTATCAAGTAAGCAATTCAGATTGGTTGTTTTGACCATTCTCTACCTTGCTTCAGTTACGTTCAATATAATCACAACAATTTATAAAATTTAATTTTTATTATTATAGCTTAGCTTTATTACTGAACGAATGACAGCCAATGTTACTATATTCAAAGTTATGCTATAGTATATTGAAATATCGTACTGTTGTGGTTAATTGTGCAAATATTGTCAAATCGACCATATGTATATCTATTATTTAGTTATTGTCAACCTTTTGTCTACAGTATGCTTATTAGATGTTTTTTTACCATGTGACAGAACTTGAATATTGTTCAATGCATATCCCAATGCATCAAACATTGGTATACTGTTATCAGGAGTTTCAAATATTATACAAGTGGAAATAATCAAACAGTATCTACTATGTGAGCAGTTGCGGTTATCATTTAATATTTTGTGACCAACATAGAATTGATCATGTATATTAATATTATTCAATACCCCGTATAATTGGACATACAGCAAGTGGAAATTCATCATAATGATTACATGGCTAATACAGTGTTTGGGATAAAGGCACCCAGTGTACTTGAAGTTTATTTCAAATTTAGTAGTTGTTAATAAACTCATTTCATTAGTAAATAACCTATTCAACATATGTATCAACAATTTAAAAGGAGATTGTTCAGTACTACTTGTTTGAATTATGACTCAACAATTATATATATTACGAATAACTTTTGAGTTCACCACATTATTTATGTGTACAATTGTATTAGGCAAAATAGTCAAATTAATTATATTGACCAACTTCATCAGCAAATAGTCAGTATAACATGTGGCAAAAACATTCCAAAATGAGTGTCAAAACAGATTCAACATATTTCAATTCACCATCCTATATGAATATACAATAGCATTGCACAAAATAGTTACATGGATCATATGAACTGACTTCATTGGGAAATGGTTAAGAGGAAGTATGGCAAGAACATTCAAAAATATGTGGCAATGAGTATTAACAGCAGCTTAAAATACGGCTTAAATTGAGCATCCACACACTGCAGGTCACCACTTTATAATTGTGAACTAGTGCATTTGCTAGAAGCATTTATTCAGTCAATATAACAAACCTTAAAGACGAAAATTCTGTGTTCAAGTGTTGTATGAATGTTCTAAAATATGCGTCAACAGCGCGTCAAGACTTTTCAGTTGACCATCTTATATGAGTATAAAATTGCATTCCACAAAATAGTTAAATGAGTCATATTGATTGACTTTATCAGCAAATTGTCAGCATGAAGTTTAGCAACAACATTCCAAAATGAGTGTCAACAGAGCGTCAAAACATTTCAATACTCAATCTGATTTAAGTATACAATCACATTTCACATAAAAGTAGAATCGGTCATATTGATGGACTTTATCGTCAAATGGTTAAGATGTAGTACAGCACGAACGCTCCAAAATGAGCCTCAACAAGCGTCAACAGCAGCTTAAAATGTAGCTTGAATTGAGCATCGACTCTTTGCAGGTCACGATTTTATGATTGTGAATGAACGCATTGGCTAAAAGCATTGATTCAGTCATAATGACCAACTGTTAACAAAAATATTCGTGTTCTAGTATTGTATAAATATTCCAAATGAGCATCAATAGAGCGTCAACACTTGTTGGTTGACGATCTTATTTGAGTGTACAATTGCATTCTGCAACATAGATAAATCAGGGATATTGTCATTGTTTATCAGCAAATGGTCAAAATGAAGTATGCCAAAAACATCTTATAATGAGCGTCAACAGAGCGTAAACAGCTGCCTAAAATGCAGCTCAAATAGCATACAAATTCTTTTGCAGCAGTATTGACTGCTTTTCGTTGAAATATATTCAATCTAGGACACACTATTGTGCAGAATGAAGGCACTAAAATGAGCGTCAAGGGAGCGTCAACGCTTTGCAGTTCAGCAGATTATTATTGGATATAGTGAGTTTTGTCAAAATAATCAAATCGGATGTTGTGACTGACTTCATTGGCAAATGGTCACAATGAAGTGTGGCAACAGCATTCTAAAATCAGTGTCAACAGAGTGTCAACAATAGCTTGAAATACAACTCAAAAAATATATGAATTCTTTTGCAACAGTATTGACTGCTTTTTGTCAAGATGTATTCAATCTAGAACAATCTATTGTGCAGTATTAATGCTCTGAAATCAGGGTCAATGGAGTGTCAATGCTATTCAGTTGAGCAGAATATTATTGGATACAATCATATTTGTGGAGATGATCAAATCGGATGTGGTGACTGACTTTATCAGGAAATAGTCACATTGAAGTGTGGCAACAACATTCAAAAATGAGTGTAAACAGAGCATCATCAGCGGCTTAAAATGCAGCTCAAAAACAATATCAATTGTATTGCAGCAGTATTGACGCCTTTTCGTCAAGATATGTTCAATCTGGGACAATCTATTGTGCAGTATGAATGCTTTAAAATAAATGTCCGTAGAGCATAACTGCTTTTCGGTTGAGCAGATTGTTATTGTATACAGGCGCATTGGTGGAAATAATCAAATCGGATATTGTAACGGACTTGATTAGCAAATGGTCACAATGAAGTGTGGCAATCACGTTCTATAATTAGTGTCACAGAGCATCAACGGCGGCTTAAAATGGAGCTCAAAACATATATGAATTCCTTTGCCACATTATTGACTGTCTTTCGTCAAGATGTATTCAATTTAAAAGGATTCACTGTGCACTATGAATGCTCCAAAATGAGTGTCAATAGAGTTTCAACAAATTTCAGTTCAGCAGATTATTATTAGATACAGTGGCTTTTATGGAAAGAATCAATATACATATTTTGACTGACAGTATCAGCAAATGATCATTGTGCAGTGCTTCTGATGTACGAAAGAGTGGAACCCCAATTCTTCTTGCAAAATCATCATACATTGCAATTTATGTCGTATTAATTATAATTACAGTCATTCCATTATATGCAGTATAGCTATTATAGAGTATGATTGCTCTGAAATGAGCATCAACAGAGTACAAACACCGTCTTGAAATGTGGCTCCAAAAGCAAATGAACGCTTTTGCAGCAGTTTTGACTGCCTTTTGTCAAGATGTATTCAATCAAAGGCAAACTGTTGAACAGTATGAATGCTTTGAAATGAGTATCAACGGAGTGTCAATGCTTTTCCATTCAGCAAACTATAATTGAGTATGGTCATATTTGTTGAAAAAATCAAATCTCATGTTGTGACTGACTATATCGGTTAATAATCAATGTATGGTGGTTTTGCCATACAAGAGTGTGGTATTACAAATCTGTTCACAATTTGGTTACACATTAAGATTTCTCCCAAATCAGTCATTATGACAGTCTTTGAAATAGAAATAGCTGTGTTTTATCAATATCTGAGCATTCAGATATGGATACCAACATTGTGAAGTTTACCACACTAATAGTGGTTACATTTATCCATCTCCAATCACATTGGAACATATTTGCCAATGTCAAAATTTTGACAGTTATTGTGATAGTATTAATTATTAACAATCATGTGAATGAATAAGTGACGATCCAAAAAAAGAAAACCCGCAATATGGAACCAGAAACTGAACCTGCTGGATCGAACCAAACTTGGCAAAATCTGTCGATCGGCCGGGTAGTTCTGGGTTTGGAATCGGAACCTATTACCAGTTCAGATTGAGTCCAGTTTCAAATCCAAACTGCAGCTGGGTAACCCGGAACCATTGCTATTACTATTCATAATCAAATATGACAAATCACTTTTGATGGTAGGTACAGACTAGAGATTGTTTGGCAATATGGGTTTGATGTATGTCAATATGGTATATGAGATTGAGATTGATTGGTTGGAGTGAATTCTATAGCTGTAAAGAAACTTTCAAAAGTTATATAATGGAGAATCTGCCAATACTCTTCTACCACATCAATCTTACAATCATGCGATTGACATGAGAGATGGTGAACAATCACTGTGGGGCCCAATCAATATAGGTTCAGAAATGGAACTTTCTGTCGTTTGGCATTACATCAAAGCCGTACGGCATTCCGTGAATATTTGTTCTAGCCAGTCACACATCAGTGCACCCAATCACTTTGATATGACATTCTACAGATGAGGCTTATTGTGGTATATTGATTACAGAGAGTATAATCATTTGACAATTACAAACTGATATCCATTGCAACTTCTTGAAGAATATAGAGATAGGCTTACTTCATCCAGGATTTTCTCCAAGATTGTTTTGAACGCATGATTCAACTGTATTCCAATTAAATCTGGTAATAAATGTAATACAGCAATTTATACAAGATATGGATATTGAAAATACTGTGTTATGCCCTTCTGATTGAAAACTGAGACAGCTATATTCCAAATCATGATGAATGAAATCCTGTGAAATAAAATCAATTATTGGGTTGTAGTCTGAATAGATGATATCCATATCTATAAAGCAAATAAAACAGACTATATATAATGGACTAGAAAAGTCCTTCCTTACTTAATGGATAACAATATGAGTACAGCACCCAATAAGTGCAATGGTACCAGAAGGGTGTTGAGTTTCTGGGGTGCATCATATTGGAAGAAGCTATCAGTATATCAGAGAATAAGATTGATACAATTTTTAAATTGTAGATTCGGGAGTTTGACAAAAATGACCAGTTGTTTCTTGGATTTGTCAACTTCAATCAATGCTTTATTGAAGGATTTTGAAAAATATGTCATCGCATAATAGAATTATGAAAGAGAATAAATGAAACGTTTGACTATAAATAAAATCTAATTAATCCAATAGCCTTCAATACGAATCATCTGTATTATACCATGGGTTCTGTATAACAGTACTTCCAGAGAATTTGGTCTATGGTATTTGATACTGAGGCATGTGATTGTGCAATGGTTATAGTATCCTCACATGTTATGGACGAACAATTGGAATCTATTGCCAACCAATTGCAGAAGTTGGACAAAGCTGAGATCAATGATGAAATCCATGAAAAATTGATTCTTGCGGTAGTATTGACATTCAAGGAATCCGGCCATTGTGGTTGAAACATTGTTTGCACCACTCAATCCATGATGTTGTGGATTGTTTGGCGGGTCAGGATTGTTGAGGCTCTGCATTGTGCAAGTGCAAGGGGTTTCAACTTTAAAGGTACAATCATAACATCAACCCAATTATTACCTCATCTTGGGTTTTTTTCTTTCTGAGGTTGTTTAGATTTAAAGTCAATCAATCATCATTTTGCAGTAGCTACTCTCTTCCAATACTCCTCGAAATGAAGCCGCTGTTTTTCACCCTTCTATTGGTTGTAGATATGCAAGAAGTTTTTTCATAAGTTTCCTCCCACAATTGGATCCCTGTTACACATAGCAAGTTCGCAGCAGGGTCACATACAATCACCCGCAATTTCCCTGATTCGATGTCATCAGCTATCACCCGTCTCGGATGCCAGAGGCAATCCTTTTGGATGGCCAGCAAACCAACTCCCATACCATGAATCAGCAACGACGGCTAGTTAATGGCCACGGTCGCTTCTGCTCCGAATCGCCAATAACATCCGGACAGCGAACAAACAGCTGAATGGCATCAGCCAAGCATCTGACGCTCGCCAATAGCAAACGGACAGCGGGCAGGCAACTGAATGGCGCCAGCCGGAAGCCGACGACTGAAGAATATGTGCCCACTCTGAACAGTGAATATGCTCTCCATCGAAAGAGGGATATGTGTCTAGAGGTCATCAGATCGGAAGGATTCCACTGGTCTGGAGGAACAAGCCTGCACGCTTCATGTTGTACAGGACACCGATGGCCTGATGATGATCGAATGATGATAAAGACGATAGAGGATCGAGAGATGGGGGCCGTGGTAGTTATGAAGGAATAGGCATGGGTTCAAAGGTGGTTATGGTGCTGGAGCTCTAGAGACAAGCGTAGATAGAAGTATTTGTTAGAAGCGAAGACGAAGGTATATAGACCTTGGATTCTTCGAAGGTAGAAAGACATCATCAACGTTCTCAGTGAGGGGAACAAGCCTTAACAATATACGCATTGGAGAAAGCCTATTCTTTTTGTTCAGAATCTTTTAGTGATGTCCACATCCCGAGCTAACCTCCTACACTATCTTCGAAGTAAGTCCCGAAATTGAGTACGGTCACTACTTCGACTGGGCAAACCTGGGCCGAAGCTCCCGGTTTTATATTATATCGTTAGCAAAGAAACACTTCCAAGGAAGGTATTCTTTCTACCCACACTGATACATCAAGCGACCTTGATGCCATATGATTCCAACTGTCCCTGTCAAGTCAACTTCTTCGATTTAGCTGGAATCCCATTGTAGCTTGAAGAACAAGAACCTCTCAACTTCTTCAATAGCATCGACGCACTCCTAAACGATACAGAAAAACCTCCGGAAGATAACTTTTGGGACCCACCTGATACGCCGTATCCATGCAACCTCTACTGGACAGACGCCGCCAAACAAGGAGGAGGTCTAGATATTGACAATCCAGTCTTCACTGATGATTAGACTAGATACAAGGGCTTGTACGTGAATGGCATGGATGAGGAAGTGTGTTATTGCGAGCACAACTGTGGAGGAACCCACACAACGATCGGCAGAGCAGCAGCCGCGGAATCAACCATCCTCACAGCCATTCACCATTGGAATTGGTGAATGAATTTGCACGAAATACCACCCCTATTTTGTTACCGATTCCCACGTTGCTGGTCCTTGATTACGTACGCTTCCCACCCAGACTACACACCGTCGGTACAACTGCAACAGGAATCCAGCGCTTGATTCTTTTTCTTTCACACCACCCCTGTTGAGCAATTTTTCGTCGTCCTATCATGGTCCAATCAGACACCAGCATGACAGACACCTACACGGTGGTTAGAAGGGAAAATGGCTTGATCCTATCCAGCAATAAGAACAAGCAGGTCACACAATACCAGCCCATCACAAGGAACAATATTCCGGACTGGGTTATTGAACTTTTGGATGGAATCAACAGGGAACTCGGATGAATGGACACCCTGATTCCGGAAGCAAGGGAAAACAATTTCGAAATACAGATGGCCCTCCCAGGGTTGGCCAAATCATATGAAGGCCACATAATGAGACAAAACGAAATATTCGATGCTGTTCATTTAACAGTTGAAAAGATGGAAAGGGCTCAACTCGAGAAGCATTCCAATATAGTTATCCAATCCCAAGTGTTTGTGGCTAATGTCCAAGCAGCCGTTGATCTGAGGAAGTCCCAATCTACCGAAGATTACGAAGAGCTGCGGTCTACCCCAAGTAAGCATATCCAACGTTCGGGAAAAGCATGTGGAACCCTTTCAACTCCGCTCGACCACACGGAACAAGCCAAAGAATGCCTTGCCCTGCAAGTGCATACCCAACCCCAGGAGCTATCGGATGTTGAGATAAAAGCCCAAGAAGATGGCGAAAGTATGTCCACACTATATGCCAAGCCTCGTCAGGAAGCAAAAAAGATACCGCAGGAAGCACAGAAAAAGGCAAACAAGGTGGAGAGGGAAAGGAAGGTGGCAGAGCAAAAGATGAAAAAGGACTTTGAAAAGACATTCAAACAATTGACTAGAGCTTTGTTGACAATGCTCTGAGATGAGAGAACGAAGAAATCAATACACTCACTGGCCCAGTCTCTATCGACACCAAAGGAAGGGGATACCAAGCCTGTTGAGCAGGGATTCAGCCTTCAATACACCATGAGTAATGGTGTTGGAATATGGATCAAAGAGGCTGTGACTCCACAACCGAATGGTAATGGTGACGGCACAGGAGACGTTGGAGGAGACCCCCCAGGGGACTCTGAGTCTTCTTGCTCCAGCTCGAGTAGCTCCAGCTCTTCTCATAGTGGAGATGATGTTCTCCCACCACGTCCATCACCAGGAGGAGCGGACTATAGTGAACCACCTGCGCTACCACCACAAATACCACCTCACCCACTGTGAGCTCTGAATTCAGCCAAGAAGCAGAAGATTGAGCTTCCCTACAGGTTTAAGTGAGATCCAACAGACAGGTTGGAATCCTACTGCCACTGGACTACAGGAGTGGATCGCTATTTTAGGTATTTCAAAAACGAGCATAATGATGATGACCATAAGATTATTTTCATTGAAATGATCCTTCCAGAAAAAGCGTTGGCCTGGTACAACAACCGAGAAAAACGGCTTAGGAAGGATTTTCAGGTTGACACAGGGTCGGCATACACCAGCACCATGGGTAATCAATTCATCGACCCGGAGGAAAAAACAGAATGCCTCGAACAAATGAAGAAATTGCAGTACATGTGAAATATGCGGGACTACTTCATAATGATGGAGGACTTAAACTACCACCTCTCCCTATCAGGGATTGCATGGCGGCAGGCTCTACACAGCAGACTCAACAAAGTAATCAAGGATTGAATATCCTTTTCGAAGACTACACCAAACGACGATGCAGAATACAAATTACTGCCCAAACAAGTTGGCTGGGAATATCAGAGATACCTGCAAGAAAAGCACCAACACAACGATTACAAACCCAAAGACAAAAAGAACAATGGGAGGAAGCGTAATGATGTTGGCGATGATAAGGGGAATCAAGGAAAGAAGAACTTGGAGAAAAGTTCTGACTCCAAGAAACCTCGAACAGAGAAGAAGTGTCCTAAGACTGTCAATACAGGCAAAGGAGAAGCCCTGAAAAGAATTCCGGAATCCTGATTGGAAGCGAGAGCCAAGTGCAATAAGTGCAAGCGCTGCGGTTAGTTGGAGCATCGATGGGTATTCGGCAAGAATGCAATTAAAATCTCCTCCAGTAAGAAGAAGCAGAAGGACAAGAAGTCTAAAAAGGATACTTTGATGGCAGAAGTAATCACCTCTTCTTCGAAGGTCAAGCCCAGGAGTCTGGTTGACCGAACGACAAAACCGGCAGCAGCCTTAACCTCGCAAGTGCTGTACGAGGTTGACTGCGACGGTATGGAGATTGACGGATAAAACAAATTTCTTTTGATTTTCCTTTGTTCTATGGGATTGCGGTCTTTCCTATGGGTATTTTTATGAATTACAGACACCTCTGGTTTTCATGAGGTACAGACACCTCCAGTTTTAGATTTTATGGATACAGATATTCATATTTCTTTTGGGTTTACATTTGGGTTTTACAAATGCGGTCATTGGTATTATAGCTTTTGGATATTCAATATACTTTCTTTTCTGCTGTTTAAGACAGGGTGCCTGAGGATGAAATCAATACTCGAAATATGCTGGTCATATAGCATCCAAGTGTGACAAATGACAATGAAACAACCATCGAACTTGATTAAAACTTATTTGAACTTCATTCATCAACCACAACCCATTGAGGCCGGAGCTGCGGCGAAAGGCAGTTCACCATGGTTGTCAACCGAAAAGATCAAAAATGCAAGGCTGCTGTCTGCGCATCTCAGCCTGTATCCAGAACACCAAAACAACAATTACCACCCGAACCTAAGACTGGTTCAAGACCCACACTATACATGTTTGCAAGCTTTCGAGACGAGAAGAATGTCCCTGTCAGGCTTCTCTTGGATACTGGGTGCAATACATCTATGATTGTGAAGCAGTGGGCTGATTCACATGGTGTTCCATTAGTGACTCAAACAGAACCAAAGATAGTTGAAATCTTACATTGCGAAAGAGTAGAAGGAGCGGGTTGGCAGAACACCTTCCCTGTCACTCTGCGGTATGAATCCCAGTATACTGAAGAAACCTTCGAAATTGGTCCAATGGAGGATGTGTCTGATATCATGTTACCTTACTGGTGGATCATCAAGCATGCAGCACTCAGTGGTGTTACCGAAGAAAATGATACGCTTCAGTTTACATCGAAACACTGGTATCAACATTGCTCAAAGGCCGCAATATCTTCGTTCTCAATCGGATATGATGATTCCATTTTGAAGTTCAGTACAGATTCTCGATCAATCAAGGTTATTGGTTCAATGCATGTCACTACGGCACATGAAATTGAGATCGATTGGGTAGAGCAAATTCCATGGCAAAACAGAGACTTCGAAACATTATACAACGGAGGAACTGCCAATGTTCTTCTGCCTCATCAATCCTACGATTATGCCATTGACTCAAAAGCTGGAGAACAACCTCCCTGGGGTCCCATCCATGCTCTCTTGGAACATGAGCTTTCGGTCCTTGAAGAATATCCGAAGGAAATGCTTCATTCTGGAATGATCTGTCCTAGTAAGTCACCCACAGGTGCACCCATACCCTTCGTTCGAAAGCCACATGGAAGAGGCTTTCCATTGTACGTGGATTACTGAGGTCTAAATAGTGTGACGATTATGAACCGATATCCATTGCTGCTTATTAACGAACTTAGAGACAGGATTGCTGGATCGAGGATTTTCACCATGTTTGATTTGTTGGCAGGGTACAACCTGATGCGAATTAAACCTGGTGATGAATGGAAAACAGCGTTTCGTACAAGATATGGACATCATGAATACCTCGTTATACCATTCAGATTGGCGAATGCGCCAGCTACATTCCAAGATATGATAAATGATATCCTGTGAGATCAAATCGATCATGGGGCTGTAGTCCACATAGATGATATCCTCATCTATACCGAAAACAAAGAAGAGCATGTCCGATTGACTAGAGAAGTCCTTCGTCGATTACAGGAAACCAACTTGGCTATAGCACGTGATCAGTGTGAATGGCACCAGAAGCAAGTTGAGTTCCTTGGGTATCTCATATCAAGAGAAGGTGTCAGTATGTCAGAGGACATGATTGATACTATTTTTAAATAGAAGATTCCAGAGGCTGTCAAGAATGTCGAGTCATTCCTCGAATTCGCCAACTTCTATCGACGCTTCATCGAAGGATTTTCAAAGATATGCTATCCCTTAACCGAATTAACCAAGAAAACAAACGAAAAGTTGAAATGGAAAGCAAATCCCTGATATCAAATAGCCTTTGATATGCTAAAGAAGTACTTTTCTGAGGCTCCCATGATACGGCACTTCGTGCCTGTTTGGCCTGTCGTGATTGAAACCAATGCAAGCAATTTTGCGTTCTGTGCAGTACACTCCCAAGTAATTGATGGACGATTGCACCCTATAGCCTACCACTCTTGAAAGATGGATAAAGCCGAAATGATCTACGCAATCCATGACAATGAGACGCTCGCCAGAGTATCCGCGTTCAAAGAATGGAGACGTTATCTCGAAGGTGCAGCACAGCCAATCAGTGTCATTACCAATCACAAGAATTTCGAATACTTTACAACTACGAAGATCTTGAATCGGAGACAAGCCTGTTGGGCTCAAGAGTTGGTGCAATATGATGTTAAAATATTCTACCAACCCAGTAGTGCAAATGGGAAACCGGAAGCATTATCTAGTTGTTAAGAGTTCTGCCTTGAAAAAGGGGCAGGTAGTGCCGAAGATAATGAAAATCAGCCTATCCACCACATTCTGATCCCTGATCAGTTGGTAACTTCTGAAGGAGAAACAGAACAAATAACGGCGATAAGGTTACAAGGCGAACTGATTGCGATTCCTTCTGCAAAGTTGAGAGCAATTCCAGTAGTCAAGTTCAATTTATGGCTGTTAAAAGCAGTGGTCAGCACCGCTGATAACGACACTGCATGGCAAGAAGAGTACATCCCAGCTATGGAAGGAAACCCAAGCCCAGATATTGTGTTCGAAGATGAAGCCCTGTATTCACCACGCAGTCTGTGGATTCCGGACGATCTGCGGTTGAAGAAACAGATATTGGAAGCGGAGCATGATTTGCAGATGGCCGGACACATGCGTCAGAATAAGGCAATTGAGCTGGTCAGACGAAATTTCTTTTGGCCAGAAATGGAGAAATTCATCGAAGATCATGTCCACTCATGCCCTGAGTGCCAAAGGAATAAAGCAGCGCGCCATACTCGCTACGGACTCTTTCAACCCCTCGAATTAGCATACTGCCCATGGGATTCAAATTGCATGGACATCATCATGGAATTACCGGTATCAGACGGATGTTCATCGGTATGGGTAATCGTCAACTGATTCATCAAAATGGCTGACTTCATTCCATTGAACAAAGGAGAGAGCAAAGCCACAGACCTGGTCAATATCTTCTTGAAAGATGTATGGAGATTTCATGATCTACCATCAAACATAGTGTCGGATCAGGATTCTAGGTTCACCTCCTTGATTTGGTCCTCGTTGGTCAAAGCCCTGGATATCAGATTAAAAATGTCTTCGCCATTCCACCCTCAAATAGATGGGTAAATGGAAAGAGTCAACCAAATGCTGGAATGCTATCTGCAGAATTACTGCAATCATGAGCAGAATCACTGGTCCGAGATGTTAACAATGGCAGAGTATTCTTATAATAACTCTCTCACCACCGCTACGGGAATGTCACTGTTCTTTGCAAACTTTGGGTTCGATCCTCAAACGAATTGGCCCATTGAAGCAGACGCACAAATTCTGGCATCTAGGAACTACGATCACTGGATGACCAGCGTGCATGCACTCTGCCATATGGGCTTGGAGCAAGCACGGGAGACAATGGGGAAGTACCATGATTGGCGTGCTAAGGAACCTCCGAAGTATTCGGTTGGTGATTTAGTTATGCTAATTTGGAAGAACCTGAAAACTCGAAGACCATCTAGGAAACTCGATGTGAAGCTTTATGGACCCTTCAAGATCTCGAAAGTGCTCTCGCCCACTGCTATTGAACTTGAGCTACCAAGTCAATGGCATATTCACAATGCCTTCCATGTATTACTCATCGAACCTTATCAACTGGCCACCAACCCTACATGACCTACACCCGAGCTCAATCATGAAGCAAATGAGCTTGGTTATGACATGGATGGTTACAAGCATGAAATGGGTTACGATGTCACAGAGAGCATGCGCAGCCTATACAGCAAGGAACGGAAACAAGTGTTATATCTGGTCAAGTAGAGGGCATATCCAGAAGATGCAGATTGGACTGAGGAACCTTATGAGAACTTTGATGACAAGAGACTGTTGAAGAAGTATCACAGATGAAATCCCCGGGGCGCGAAGGATAACAGGATTAAATGAACAGTTGAGGTAGTACCTTTTCCCCACGAAGGGTTTTTAACGGCTAGCAAGACACATGAAGATTGATTTAGTTTTTAAGGGCACAAGGGGTCACGATTCTCCAGATCAAGAGAAAGATGGATTTGCTTTTAAGGGCACACGGGGTCACGATTTTTCCAGATCATCAAAAGGAAGAAAAAGAAAGCAAAGTGTCCCAGCTCGATGCACTTGATTGACCGATTCTGCTTGCTGCCATATGTCTCATCTGAATGTAAGCAAACTGATTGGTCGATTGTGCTGGAATGTCCCAATCTGGTCGAAGCGGAATTGTGTGTACGGATTCACTATGTCGAGGATTTCGAATGATTCACCTCAGCGCGCTGGATTATGTTTCGCCAAAAGGCAATGAAGAGCAGATTAGTATGGAGTATGGTCATTCATAGACGAACTCTCTAAGAGAGGGGGTAGTGTTACAATTAGCAAGTTCGCAGCGTAGTCATGTACAAACACCCGCAATTTCCCTGATTAGATGTCATAAGCTATCACTCGTCTCGGATGCCATAGCCAATCTTTTCGGATGGCCAGCAAACGAACACCCACACCATCAATAAGCATTGAAGCCCTGTTCATGTCCACAGTCGCTTCTGCTCCAAATCGCCGATGACAAATGGGCAGCCAACACACAGCTGAATGGCATCGGCAATGCAGCTGCATCAGCACATTCAATCATTCGGTCCCAGAAGCCCTGGGACCCTGCAGAGGTTGCGGAGGTTGATTTTGAATGATACTCTCTGCAGACCCTGCGAGAGTGCTCCGGGACCGGCGAATGCCGCCTCAGCAAACTCACTTGATCCCCCAGAGGCCATGAAACTGCTCCGGGAGATTCCTGTATCCCAAAAGTGTACTCTGTAGCCACTGCTGATGCCTCAAAGGGTGCAACGGGAGATTCCGGTATCGCAATACTGTACTCCATAAACACTTTTAAGGGTGCTCCGGGAGATTCCCAAAGCCCAGCAAAGTCCTCCTAGGCTGCGTCTGAGCTCTCTGTGGAACTCCGGTACGTTCTAAGATCACTCAGAAGCACCTGGATCTATTTCTTCATTTCCAGATGGAATCATAGTGTGTCACCCATTTACAGATGCGCCTGTACCATCGCACACCTCATTGGCATTCATGTACTGCAGCCTGCCGCTATTAATTAAAACAATATATATCCACGCTGCGCCCCAGCAGCACCCTGACACCACCTTGACTCAAGAAACACAACCCCGAGAAACACAATCCCCGAGAAACACAACCCCCGAGAAACACAACCCCCGAAAAACACAACCCCCGAGAAACACAACCGCTGAGAAACACAACCCCTGAGCAACAGACTCTCATTTGAACACAGCTGCCAGGTTCTCTGTTTCCTCGCCTGCTGCATCTGGTGCTACATAACGGGTCAAGTGCTTGGCAGAGCTTGCAACTCTTGCATCAATATAGTTGCCCATATGCTCAATGATAGCTGCCTGGCAACCAGGACCAATGGTATTCCAGTGTCCCCAGCATCTCTCGTACAAGGCTATATCAAACGTTAGTAGCCATTAATTATAGGATCAAGGCGGTGCACTGACGGCTGAATATCTCCCTACGGAAGTCCTGAAAGGGTTCGCTCTTCATTCCTTTCCTGTAGTTCCTTATGGCACAGTTGAGTGTGGTCGCTGCCAATCAAATCAATTGGGGAGTCACTCGCTTGTCCCAATATTTGTTGGAATGCTCTTGTCTGCCAAGGTAGATGTTGGAAGCGAAGAAGTGAGCAAATATCTGCGCAGCGCGCTGGCTTCTCACAAACCACCAGACTTCCTTCATACTGTTCGGGAGATCTTCCCATTTCCCAATCCATGAGTCATCATTCAGCAAAGCAGCAACCTGCTGTAGACAGAGAAGCTTCTCTTCTATCTTCAACGAGTACAGCGAAGTCACCATAAACCTCGCTGTAGCGACTAGTCAACCCCGCATACCACTGAGTTCCCCCCCCCAACTGTATTGCATTGATCAATAGTAGTATCAAACTTTGAAACGCAGAGAATACTTCGGAAACTGACAATTCCACATGTCAGGGCATCGATGTACTCACTGGGTCCACCGGGGTGCTGCCACATGTGTGGCATGCCATTGAGTGCGCCAACAGCTCTCTGTTGGACGGTCATGGCGTCAAGGGCTTCATGCCATGCCATATCACAAATGTCCAATTCGTCCTCATAAGAGGCCAGCCAGGGGTTTTCAGTATACGGAACAGATTTCAAGAAGTTCTTTGCTAAATCGAAAGGTGTTTTGTTATGGAGTGGCACCTTGCTATCATTGTTGCTCTTCGTCCCCGACGCACCTTCAATAGGTGGAGGGGCAGCTAAGGCATCCCGACTCCTTGCAGGCCGTCTTCTGGAATGGTTCACTGAAACCAGGAATGTCGTATCTTGGCTAGGGCATCGAGGCGGAGGGCCTTGTGATGATTGTGAGTGTGTCCACAACCAAGAATGGTCCCCATTGCTGCTCCCGTGATTTGATTCGGATTTCTTTCTTTGGAGTCGGTCAGTCGCCTGGACGGTATCTGAGTAAGCCCTTTTCGGGCCTTGGAAGCCTGAATTGCGACTGTGTCCTTTCTGTTCATGCGTTGACAGTAGCTCATCATTATCATAGTTCGAACCGGTGGTGGGATAGTCATCATGCTGTCAGTGTTCATTATTGTCTTCTTCGACATCATCCTGATCATTCCTGTGGCCCTGAAGGTTTGCTTGATTCAAATTAGAGATTCATCTGGCCTTACATGTCTGGGAATGCGTAGAGAACCTTTTTGACTGTCAATCCTTGTGGAGCACTCAAAACCTCGGTCTTGAGAAGCGGTACAGTTAGGACGTTGCGAGGCCATAGGTGATGAGACTATATCCACATATGATTTGAGAAGAAGAGGTCTGAATAAAGCTCAGGTGCACCTGGAGAACCTTGTATTTCCTATAGGAAACTGAAGGTGACACAGTGGTTCGCATCAAAGGGACAACCAGTTAAATCTTACTGAAGTTGAGGAGCACCTGAGCTGCTAATCCGTACACTGAGTTCAGGGATCTGTTTGTGAGACGAATGGGTATTGGGGCTTCAGGACTGCTTACCATTGTGAGGTGGCAAGATTCAGACTCAGACGTGGTTGAGCTAGATGCAAACCCATGGTCTGCATCAGAGTTTTCGGGAGTGCCTGAGCTGCTGATATCTGCTATGCCACCTGTTGTCATAGCCAACCAACCACGTGGATTGGTCTGGATACACGAGGGCTACTGGTGTTCTTACTGTTGAGACACCGGTGCTTTGCATTCCATTTTGGCTTCAATATTGTCCCAGGAAATCTCTGCCTTCGATGCTCCTCGAATGTATCTACTACCCTGCCACAAGAGTAGCTGCACACGAACGATTGACGCCGTTGTTTTCGTTTTTGTTGTACGTTTAGCGCTGGGTTTTGTGGTACCGTGCTCAGTAGCTCGACATGTTCGAGCACGAGCAGCACAAAGTCAGCAGGCTCAGTTCGACTAACCAGTGCTCTAATAGGCGAACCGGAATGAATCATCTTAGTTAGCAGTCGATAGTTCTTTCTATCAATCAGCAGGAAGTGCTGCTTCTGGATCCCGCTGCCACCGTGATTGTGCTGGGCAAAGTTGCATTCCCTGTCATGGGACAGCATCGGAATCGAAGATCCACCCGTTGGGTAGTGTCCGTTGCTCAAAATTGGGACCCCCCAGCGATCGAACTTATGCAGTACTGGGCTGCAGCTATATGCAATCTCAAACTGAATGCACATAGTATCTTCTGTAGTGTGAATCGTGTCTATCCAGATACAGTCAGTTCACCTGCGGACATGATCCGGTGGGGGAAAGCATTCACCGAATGGAAGATAGAATAGGGGCTTTTGGTCCAGGTAGAGCTGTGATGATTCGAATGGCAGGCAGGCGGGTTAAGCTGAAGGTATGCAGAGATGATTTCATGGGGCGAGATGGAATGGAGCAGAAGGGACAAAAACATCATGTGATGTTGGCGGTTGCCAGGGGGATGCTCCAGGGCGCACCTAACTCCCATTCGGAAAAATCGAGTGACTATCAGCTGGTATGATGTCGAACCTAAGCATCTATTCTCACTCGATCTTTGCATACTCTGGAAGCTTTGAGCTGGAGCTCAGTCTGTCGCAAAAGCTTGGGCGGGCCGAGTGCACATATGAATCATTGCGAGTACCGCTTTGGAAGCTGAAAGTGTCGGCAGAGCTTAGTCTCGGTTTGTGGTAGATGCACCGGGGATAGTGTGGGAAATTGGGATCGAATGTATTGCTATTTCGAGTACGATCCGAACTGCCTTCGCTTTCTATTTCTGGTTTTGGGCAAGCAAGTTTCACCTGACAGCTCGACCACTCCCTCGACCACCACCATAAGTAATTCTTCACAACTGCATTCTGTTTCTCCCGTGACATCAAGTGGATATACCTTACCCTAACGCCATCGATGCTCTAACATCTAGACCTAGTGACACATGAGAGATAATAGAGATACAGACAATCTGGCCCATTTTGAAGAAGAAACCCAGTAAATACCCCCACCTGAACACCGTACAACCACAAAGAATACTCCCAGGTGCACCCCAGCAAATCAAAAAAACATTGTGAACGATCCATCGATGAAATTCTACACCCAAGAGCACCTGGAAACACCCGAGCAGCTATTCTGATTGCGACAACATCCCAGCCAGAATGGCAGTTTATTCCATGTGTGTTTTGAGAAAATGGTAGATATCCTCCTTGCTTATCATTGGACGATTCATCAGTCCATGCAAAACACGTAGCTGAGTAGTACCATTGACCATAAAGAGTGCAGTCACTCAATCATCGAAGCCGTTTGGACCAGTATTGGTATGTCAGGTATGAGGCTTACGCATCTGACCCAGTGGCACAATCTGTCCAAAAGCTTGCTGCTGCTCGTTGAGAACCCAAGGCTTCTGAAGAATCACCGCATGATTGGCAGTAACAAGGTTGAGCCCAGTACCCCCAATCTTGGTGATGGTAATGAAGACCGAGCACCAGGGGGAATTCTAGAAATCGTTCATAACTTCGCTGCGACTGTCGGCGGAATCTTCGGAGACCATGTGAATGACCGCGATGTCATGGTTGAAATGGCAATGAATCCATCATGCCAGATGGCGAACCTGGCCTGGCAAAGGACAATACAGTACAGCCTTCTGAGGAAGCGGTGAAAGGACAGGACAGCCTGTACTAGGCTGGTCATCCATCGCAGGAACAGTCGCCGAACCGCTGATCAACTCAGGGAGGAAAGATTCTTGGACCCATCTGAAAATCGGTCCCTCCACAAATCTGCTGGCATCCCACTCTTGCTTCCAACTGCCATCAGCAAAATGATCACATTCTTGCTCCAACAGTAGCGAAAAGCAACCAAGCTGCCAGCGATGAATCCACCAGGCGATCCCATACTCGCCTGCATGCTTCTGCCTTTTGAGTCAGGTGGCAACATCATCGAGCTGCTTCTGTTCTGCTGAGATCATTCCAGTGCGACTGGATGGAAATCCTCCAATGGGATGTAAACCATGGGTGCACCTGAAGCCAGCTGGGACTCTGTCCATCGGCGGATTGTCCATCGGTGAGCGACTTCTGACATCACTGGGGCAGCTTCCTGCTGAGCTTCAGAGGAACCTCCCTTTGTAACGGTGGTTTGAAGGGTGGTGATGGCTGACATTTAAGCCTCGGGACCATATTCTTCTACCGCTTGCTCATTCTCAGGCGCATCTGAAATTGTGATCAGCCACGGAGTCGTGTGTCCCCAGTCCTTGAGTGAGTGGTAGGCTGGCGTTGCGGTGACTTGCACTTTGAAACCAATTTCGGCTTCAGATGCAATGGACCAACCCTTGGACTTCGGACCTTTGAAACGGTGTGCCTGATCGAAGATTCCCTATCACCACTGGCTGTTTGTAAGCTGGCGAACTGTGTCTGTCTCATTTCTTTGCGCCCGGCTCGTGAACTTATCGTCGGTGATCATGTGGATGTCCCACCGTCACTCGGAATGTTCAACACAGAAGTTGAGGTGTGCGGGAGTCAGGTCGCCAGCATCTCCTGTGCAGAGATCGCGCACCGGAAATGGAGTTCCTTTCATGATGGTATTGATTGCACCGATACATGTCGCATGGACACTTGGGAGCACCATACAGAGTACCGGATTCCATGGTGGGAGGTCAGTTGTTGGCTTATCATCAAGCAACTGGAGAAGACGACGAGGAACAGGGTTAGGGTGAGTGCAAGGGTACCATTGCTTCTGGACAGTGCTGAGGGTTGAGAAGCCCATTTCCACCGCCTGATACCATGCGCCAATCGAGAGGTTAACAAGTACTGGTAGTTGCGCCTCATGGTGATTTGTCACATCCTACGCCATTGAGTTGGCATACAGAGCCATAGCTAAGACTGTGAACGTCTTCCCAAGTCCCATTTCATCAGCCAGAAGCACCCCAAGATTGTGCCCATCGAAGATCCATCTCCGCCCAGTGATCCAAATTGCCCTGATCTGATGTGCAAGAAATCTTACTTCTGGAAATTGTTTCAAGGTGTACTTTGGCCATGGAATGGCATCCACATGTGAATCTCCGCGTGGCACACCACCGAGTAATGCAACTGCTTTTTCAAGACACTCGTGCTCGAATGTATTGTTGGTAGTGGCCATGGGAAAATCATCTGGAACTTGCCCTGGCTCGTCTTCTTGAGGCTCAATCAGCTATTTGGCGAATTGTAAATCGCTGCCTATAACTTCGGTGCTCTGAAGTTCCTTCACTAGGGCGGCAAGAGCACTTAGACTTGGTGGCCCAGGCAAATTGGCGTAATCATCTAGCTGGGCTGGGGTTCTCCTCTTGCTGGGTGTATCTGGTGGCGCACCTGGGGTTCAGGGAGACTTCCTTTTGGGTGTATCTGGTGGTGCACCGGGGGTTCTGGGAGAATTCCTTTTGGGTGTTTGTAGGGATGCTCCCTACAAGGAATTCCAGTTAGCCAGAACTTCATTCATCACTTCAGGTGCAACTGCACGGAAGTTCTGGACCTCCCCATTCCATGTGTCCTGGTTCTAATTACTGCCATGAAACTCCTCCCCAACCGTACCTCCGGCATGTTTAGCAGAGTCTTCACTCAACTGGCCGCAATATACGGTTTGGAGAGTGAATGGGCCCTTTGGCTTTGCCTTAGCGATCCACTTCAGAAGTTGCAAATATTCTTCAATTCCTTGAATTGTCATCAATATAGACCAAGAAGTGGCATCTCCGCGCACCCACACCACAAACGACTTGTTTTGGGTATCAGCCACCTCAATGTTCGGCCATTTGGGAGGGGGTTCATCACTGTGACCCTCCGCCTTGCACATTCCACCACCTCCCGTCCCTCTCTTATTGTCACCTTTTACCGTCCCGCTGTCTGTCTCTCGCAGGCGGTTGCAAAATTTCGGATGAAATTGTGAATCCAGTCGTACCTGATACTCTTAAAATCATCAAACTGGTCAAGGGGTAGAAACTCCTCATAACACTGGATGAAATCTGAGAGAGCTGCTTCCCAAAGTTCGAACCCGGTGCACCCCTCGATCTGCCTCATGTTCAAGCGGAGTGGTCCCATCACACAATGTGGGTGCCGAGGAATCAGCTATTCGTGCCAGACACGTTTCTCAAACTTGGACATGTCGCCTCTCCCAGGCGTATCACCGTTCTTGGGCCCCTTTTTAATATGGCCTATCTTCACTATGAGTTGCCCAGTGGTGACTTTAGCCCTACCAATAGTGGGCAGCTGTATTCCATCTCCAGTTCCATCAGTTGGACCAATGTCGGCAAGGGCTATTCGACTCTGGTATTCACCGAGAGTGATCTGCCGCCGACCTTGACCGAAGGGGGTGTTAGAAGTTGGGGTCCATGGCGACAGTTTAGGTAGTGCTTTGGTCCATCTCCATTGTCCAGGGGCCGCACTCCCTTCAGTCTCGCTAGTCTCGTCAGAAGCGTCAGTTTCCAGTCTAGGCGTCGGTGCTCCTGGTGCTCCCGGCTGTACTGGGAGTGGTTGAGGGATGGTGGGCTGCATCAGAGGTGGGGGAGAATTTGTGGACCATGAGCCTGGAGCAACTGGTGGTCTTGGTGGAGGGGGAGGAGGATGTGGGGTGTACTGGGGCCCTTGACCTCCAGGTGGAGCGGGAGGGGGCTGTGGGGTGAACCAGGATCCTTCACCTCCAGGTGGAGCAGGAGGGGCTGTGGGATGAACCGGAATCCTTTCGCTCCAGGTGGACCTGGCCACGGAGGGGGAGGCAGTGCTGTGTGTCAGTCATCGTCATGTGGCAGAGACATTAGTGCGTTTGGGTTCTCTGAAGGTGGTGGTGGCGGTGGTGGTGGTGGTGGTGGTGGTGGAGGTGGTGGTGGCCAGGGTGGAACCTGTTTGTATGGAACCCAGGTTGGTCGGTACTCATTACAGATGTTCCGTCCGTCAGGGCTGATCATCGGTGGTGAAGCATACGGAGGATAGTTCAGTGGTTGTAGTTCATATTGCGGTGCCTCAGTCGGTGGCCGGGTGGTTGTTAATCGGGATTGGGATGCCAGGCTGACCTGTCCCACATCTGAGACCCATCACTGCTGAGCTGGTAGTTTGGATTGGGTCATTGTGGAGTTGTGCCGCCATAATATCGATACGGGTGTCCTGGGTTGGTTGGTGAATGGTTGTTGGAGGGGTTGTCCTGTGACATGATGTATAGAAGCAGTTACGAAGAGGAGGTTAGGAGGTTCAGAGCTTTTTGCTAAAAGCTCTATGGTACCTGCAGTAGTCACTGAAAATGAAGTAGTGTGATTGGCTGCATTCATGGGAGACAAGGTGTGTTTATATACACTCGCAATTGTCTCGAGAACACTCAATGCGTACGACCTCTTCTGCACTTCTCGTACCATACCACCTTGTTTGACAAACTTCGGATACATGTTTTCATCCCATTGTCTGCTAGGTGCATTCAAGTCAATCGCTAGATGAAAGGTGGGGTATCAGCCCTGCCACTTGGTTGAAGTTGCTCAAAGCCCACCCAATTTATGCTGCGATTCTGAAGCTACAATAAACAAAACATATGAACACCTGTGATCACCTGGCTTGTTGAAGTTTGATACATGAAATCAGCCTACTGCCGTTCAAGAAGGTGCTTGCAGGTGTCCATCTCTCGTATAACAAAGCAGGTGACCTGCATGAAACCCCTGTCGGTGGTTGCAGATTCTGGGAATATACTGAAAATTGACCACATATCTGGACATACATTACTATCTAGATATGGGAAACTCCGATTATTCAACGCCTATCAAACTCAGGTGCCTTGCTATGGAAAGGGTGCAGCACGATTAGATACTA
>WHVE01000813.1:0-56475 GCA_015178995.1 Trichophaea hybrida
GCTGTCCAAATACTACTCAGAATTGTTCTTATCAGTGGTTGAAATATATATTCCTAGGGTACCAGAATTGGGGTATGAAAATTTTGCAATTGAGTTGAAGTTTAAATGAGAAAGTAATGAAAAAAAAAACATATTGAATTGGGGAAATATAATAGAATTATTAATATGATTATTGTTTACTTCATAACCACTGTGACAAGTATGGATATTTTGGTAGACATTGTTTCTAATATGTTCTTGAGATATAGTTTCTGTTTCAGTCCCAACAAGATTGGTTCAATACTAAGGATGATTACCAAAAATACAATTGTTGATCTTTTTGTCAAATATGTATAGTTTCAATCCAAATGTAGAGAAAACATTTGGGATTTGTAGGTGAGCCATTGAGTATATGGTATAGATAAAATATAAAACTGTATATAAAGTGGGTAAAAAGATTTAAGTATTGAGTCATTGCCATACAAGTAGTGTTGGCAACGAACCGCCTGGGGTTCGTACAATTGACGAACCGATTCGGTTCAAGCGAAGCAAATCCTTGCCAAGACTTTTTCACTCGAACCCCACAATTTCGACCCACAACTGGAAACAAAAATAAGTATGCGAGTTCTTGTCCGATCGGCATGATTTTTAGTTTATCTTGTAGCTAACTTCAAGCGCTACAAGATAAACCAAAATTCAAGTAAATCGGACAAGAACTCGCTTAGTTATTTTTGATCGCAATTTCTTGGAATCGGTTCGAAGTTTGAGTCGAACCTCGAAACTTCGAGGTTTGACGGATCGAATCCTCTTCGAACCCAGCAGGGATTCGGTTCGACTCGAACCGATCCACTTCGTTGCCAACACTACATACAAGGGTAGTGGAATTATATTTGATATCATCAAAGTTCTTTCAGGAAGGAATATCATCCAAAAAATACTTACTTTGCAGAGTATTAGTACAATCTCATCTACTGGCAGTCCAATGTAAATCCAAAGGTCTCTTTTGACTATACGTACACTTGGTTGCAAGTGCAGATTGTCTGCTAGTACTATTAACAAGATAAAATATTAAAAAAAGATACTATATCTTTTATTTTCACTAACCAAATACAAGTTTGAAGTTCATGACACCACTATGCAATATTAATTTGCTCCACCTGCAGAGGACCAATTACAGTCATAAATACGGGTAATGTTTCTTTCACTCGATATGGCAGGTAATGATTGTCTTTGGCACCGTACTATATTAATTATTGGAATATAACATTACAGCCATATGGTAGAAATTCAAACTGACAGAGTTTGATACGTTGACCCAACAGTTTCATGGCAAAAGTATCGCATATATCACAAGTCATTCAAATGATATTTAGAGTTATATACAACATCTTGTACATTATTTAGACTGGAATAAATGTATCAGTGGTAGCTTCCAATCATACACTTTTCTTTTGAAATACAATATTTGATATTTCCAACAATACCAATTCATTTTAGAATATTAGCTATTCTTCAAGATTCAACCTATTTTTATTTCCCATTCGGCACAGCTATATACTTTCTGTTTTTCAATTTTCCTCTATCTTCTGTATGAACTTCATTATTATCTATTGCTACTTTTAATAAGTATAGACAAAATCACTCTATACTTGAGGGACTCCTGCAATACTATTGTATATACCCGATAGAATGTTGCATTACTACCTGAAAGAATTCTATATAATTTGTTGAAAATAAATATTATTAAGGAAACTCGTTACCTAGATAGTTTCGTAGAGTATTATATAGATTGGTATAGACATAGTTATATTCAGATGTAGGCCATTGACTGTGTAAAAAATAATTATTTGATTGGCTTGATAAACTATATTCTCTTTTTTGACCCTGGTACTACAATGGGCTTGAGACAATTTTAATAAAAAAAGCAGAAGCAGACATCAACACAATTATAATAACTTGAATGGTAGAGTGAATTCCAAGCTCACTTTCAAACTTTTTCAACAAACTTGAATGCTGATAAATTGATAGTACAAAGAAAACTTATATCTATCTATCAATGCCAAATCCAACTTCAACTCTAACTTCAATTTCTGCAACAACTCTAAATATATCAAAACCTATTCGAAAACAGGCCTCAGCGATTCTGCACACTGATGCTGCACCGATTATACCAAGGATAGGAAATGCTATCTATAATTATTTCCAATGTCTATAAGAAAAAATGGCAACTGGATGACATTGGGACTGATATTATTCCTACCACCCTAATCTTAAATATATCTTGAGTACCTACATCATTGACCATAAATGCTATCCCACCGGCTTTCACTGTTGGAACAATATCTATATTTACTATAGTTCAAATTGATGGCATTTTTCACTAGTAGTTAATTGCACTAGAACAACTTTGCAATATTCCACAACAGATATTATGTGCATGCTTGGATATTTAGATATACAAGGCAAAATTATTCCGTAGCCATATATTACAATCCATATAAATATAAACAACTTTGTGGCAATCTTATTTTTTGTTACTGCTAATAATTTTCTAATCATTGTGGCTGTTCTGAAGACAATGGCTGTTTCACTTCCAAGTATTGCAAAGACTACATTATGAATACCACCACAACCTTGACTATTGATTTCAAGAATATCTGGTGCCTGCAAACCAATTGATAGTTCTACACCTGCTCCCAGGTTTGTAACAATCATCCCCTGAGCAAAAATACCACTGTAGATGACTGCCAGTTACAATATCATATTAACCTCTTGCCATAATATGTCCGCTGCAGTATACTATGGAATAAAGATATCACTGCAGCAGGTGAAATCAACAGAGAACACATTTGGTAACTGAATAAGAAGTAAGAGTATACAAATGGGAGAAGCAGTATCATATGTAGTAGTCGAGTGGAAGTGAGAACAAGTATTAGCAACGGTTTTGACCTGAATGCTCCTGGTCAGATTTGGGTTGGAACCGAACCATTTTCCAATATATGGTTGAGGTCACAAGTTGAACCGAACCCGAAAGAACAGTCTGGGTTAACTGAATATTTTGGAACTATACAAATTTTCAGATCATTTGACCGGTCCAAGTCCAGGTACATACTATTACACATGTAACTTTCCATATTCTCAATTTAATCAATAAAGCCATTTATATTGACAATTTTGACAGTTATTTAATTTGTTTCATTCAAATTCAATATCATACATACAATGTATTAAATATTTATATCATAACCTGGTAGTTTAACTTTGTAACAAGAAAAAAGACAGTCAAATCTATATTGAAACTTGTGCTGTGATGAATTTCTGTACATTGTGGTATGTATCAACCACCATACATATGTTAGTATTGATCATATATATTATCTTACAATTGTCTATTTTCGCACATCTTATCCATATCTGTTCTAATTTCACCATTGAAATTGACTTGAAAAATATACAAATAATATCAGAATAGGCTCAGTATTTTGCATTCCTTCAATATGGGATCTGAACATCCTTTTCGTGATATATGCATGAAATACAAAACATTTCTCAATAGTAACCATGAAAATTATAAAATACAAGTTATCAGTGCCCCATTATAAGAAGCGGAAAACCAAAAGAAATATCGAATTAAAATGACCCCTCTTCCATTGCTTATGAACTTTCCTTTCTATATCTCCTCTGCATTGATGGTTCTAGAGTTTATAATCACTAGAGTGGCTGTGTGTTTTGACTTTTGAACTTGTCTGATAAAGCCTGTGATATTAGGGGCAGCATGTATATATGGCTGTTCTGCCTTATCAATAACATCAGAATCATTATATCTATCTATATCATCTTTATTGTCACCTTCTCCAGTATTTTCATTATAGTTTGGATTGTACAGGTCACCATTCCAATGGAGCCAATAATCAAAATCGAAATTTGTGGTGGCAGAAATATAATCATCACTTTTGCTAGGATAGCAGTTGATCTTAAATATTTTCTGAATATTGAAAACTTTGGTTTTGCCTCCAGACGGGTTGATCTGTGATAAAGACAGTGGAAGAGGAGATTTTTCAATCATTTTAAAATCATTATTGAATGTTTTCGAATCTATTTGTGCTGTATTACTGGCCAAAAGAGCATAATTACTTCTCAAAAACTGCAAAACAACCACTTTTTCTTGACGTGTTTCACCCATAGTTTTCAACTGCTTCTACCCAACAAAATCTTGGCCAAGTGAAAAGCTGCCTTCCACTTCAACACCATGTGGCATTATTGAGACAATGTACTGTACAATATTAACTACATTGCTATACTCCATGTTCATTTTTTCTTGCTGTTACCTCCAATCAGTTATGTTAGGCATCCACAAAGACCTACTTATCTCTGTGAGGTCGGCAAGTTAATTATCAAAATTGGGATTAATTTGTCTCCAATATTTAAATACCTTGAATGGTGAATTCAAGTATAGTGTAGTTGCCATCAATAAGCATGCTGTACAATTAGTGTACCCAGGAGTACATTCCACTGTATTTGCAAATATTATATACTTATCATCACCGGACAAATCATATAGCTCATATGTCCATTGACCAGGCCCAGATACTGTTATGCAAAACAATACATGGTGATTGGATATTTTTTGTAGTTTTTCAATAATTGTAAATTGATTTTCGATATAGCTTTTGTGCTCCACATATATTATCAATACATTCTTGTACTGGACAGGAATGGAGCCCTCATCCCCAAGATTGACATCCAGGGCCTTGTCGCATATTGTAAATGATCACAACTTCCAAAATGGCTTAAGGATATATGCGGCAATAAGGAGCATACCTATCTCCAGTGTGACTTCAGACTAATATTTGAACAGCTTTTGGTATGCAAACTCCAAAGCAAAGTCTAGATTATCTTTCCACAGAGTTTTCTTCTTTGTTGAAGCATGTATGACGTCATTCAGATGATTGAATATGTCATTTTATATCATGATGTTATGGTATAAGGTGACTGTATGTAACACCGGAAGCATCACTCCAGGTTTACCCGGTCAAAGAGTATCCATAGTTCATTCAGGACTGCTTCGAAGATAGATTGGAAGCTTTACTCAGGATGTGGAAATCACCAAAAGATTCCAAACAAAAAGAATAGGCTTTCTCCAATGTGTATATTGTTAAGGTTTGTTCTCCTCACTGAGAAGGTTGATGCCTTTCTAACCTCGAAGAATCCAAGGTCTCTATACCTTCATCTTCACTGTCTAATAAATACTTCTATCTATGCTTGCCTCTAGAGCTCCAGCACCATAAGCATCTTCGGACCTCCTTCGAACCAATGCCCATTTCTTCGCAACTACCACTGCCTCCATTTCTCGATCCTCCATCGTCATTATTGTCATTGGATTATAATCAGACAATTGGTATCCTTGATGACATCAAGCTTGTGGACTTGTGTTTCCGAACCAGTGGTATTCTTGCGATCTGATGACCTCCAGACGAATCAGCCTCTTTCGATAGAGAGCAGCTTCACTTTTAAGAGTAGACATGTATTCTGAGGCCTCCGGCAGTCGTTGGCTGTTGGCTGGCGCCATTCAGCTAGCTGCTGGCTGTCCGTTTGTTATCGGCAAGTGTCAGCTTCTTGGCCGATACCATTCAGCTGTTCGTTGGCTGCCCATTTGTTATCGGCCATTCAGAGCACAAGCGCCTACAGTGATTAACTAGCCATCGATACTTATCGATGGTGTGGATGTTCATTTGCCGGCCATCCAAAAAGCTTGGCTCTGGCATCCGAGACCAGTGATAGCCGATGACATCTAATCAGGGAAATCTAGTGTGATCGTACATGACCCCACTGCAAACTTGCTAGGTATAACACTGTATACTTTTTTGACATCTAAAGTACCCAGTGACAAACTGGTTTCAACACCTTGATTAGGTATTTAACAATAATCTATTTATCCTCAGTTGTAAATAAGGGCCAGTAAAAAGCAGAATTTGGGTTTTTAAGCCCCTTGCATGTAAACCATCGCAATCTGTATGCCTGTTCTAGTAATTCCAGAGTTGAATTCCACCCAGTTTTTATATCCATGGTAGGTAGTACAGCAATTCCAACTTTCAATTTCTGGCAGTTGAGAAACATATTGTGTTTTCTTGGAGTCAGTGCAATCAATACCACAAGTATTCTCTGCAATATCATGAGTCAGCATTGAAAATGAAAGTGTATGTAACATGAAGTAACTATCTTTTCAATAATTTTTGCTAATCTGGTCTTCATGGCTGCCATCTTTGAGATTCTTGCATTGCCTGCCTTCTGCAGCTTTTGACTTTTGGTCAATGCAGCACTGTGAGTATCTCCAAATTGCTCATCACACTCATCAGCTTCCCATGAACTTGTTTGACCTGGGACCCCCAAATTACTCAGCAATATCCCTAAAAAATGCTGAGTGACATGAACTATGCATAGTACATATGTTTGTAATCCCAACTATTCAATTCCCGCAATTTCAAGTATAGATTGTAGCTTCTGTATTATTGAATATTTGGATAAGGCATCACCAGTAGTTATACTAAGCAATCAACCACCAGCAAAACTGAAACATTCAAGCACCTGCTTCAAATGCTCGGCCAGTTACATATTTCTGTGTTTGCTTTTAACCTATAGTTGTTTGTCTGTACTACCAAATATCAAACCAAGCAACAACAAACCACTTCAAACGCAAACTGTTCTTCACAACAGCACCAGTTGAGATCTATTTAATGGCTAATAACCTACACAATTGCCGATTTATTGGTAGATGTCTACCCATCTAATGCTACAGTAAGATTATTTTTGGTTGACAACTGCTTTTGGATTGCATTAATTGTAACAGAGTATGCTCTTCGGCAAATATTACTGAGAGTAGTGGAAGAGAGCAGAATGAAATCATGTCTTAAAGCATTGAACATCAATCACAACTTCAGGTGGGTTATAGTATTGCCCAGAATATGGGTACAAACAAATCCTAGTATCCAATAGCAGTTCCGGATATCTTGATTGAATTCAAGAGTTGTAATGTCATAATCTGTCAGTTTGCATATTCGATCTATTAAAATTGTCAGTATGGTTTAAGATGTTGATCAGTCTGTGTTTGATCGGAACTTATTCCACCATAGCATCCTGAATGCCTTTCTTTTGGAGTGCAGCTAAGGCTTGCTGCTCACCAGCTGAACCTGTTAAGATAATATCTGATTCAATAAACGTATTCAGTTCTGCTTTGTATGTCGTTCATTTGAGGTGTTTTGCCATAGTACTAGTTCCATTCTTTGAGGGATATGCGAAAACTCAGTGGCAAACAATATGATTAATATCAGGACATTTGTTTTCTTTTTTTGAACAATCTCGATCGAATTGCCAGGTGGCAGCATGCCGGGAGCCGCTCCGCACAATCGTAGTTTTGATTTTGACATTCATAGAGGTCAACAACATGTCAAACACCACTTGCAATATCCCATCAGTTAAATGGTGTATAAAGGCACATTTTTCCTTGGATGAGTACATTATATTGAGTAAGGATGTATCAATGAACTTTACAGCAGCCATTGAAGAAGTATTTGAAGGAAATAAAAATGCATAATAAGAAAGACCTCAAACTGTACTGCTGTTGAAAATATTGATTTGTATATCGATTTCTGCTTTTACAGACTATTTGTAGAAAGAAATAATAGACAGTATGTAGGTAAAAATTGATTTGTCAATAAAGGCAGTCAAAACTACAATAATACAAGTGTAACCAAAAACATACTATATACTGAAGATGTTGAATGAACAAAAATTGTAGATACTTTGTTGACACTCACTTTCAGTCCTGCAGTCTATGTATTTTGTTGTGCATAAACATTGTATTTGATTGTAACAGCTGGCTTTCAAAAGTATTGAATATGAATATGACTTGTGATACAGATAAATTGTAGTTTTATTCCATCAAGCTCAGGTTTAGAGGTTACTCAGTTAAAATTCATTTGTCAATAAATGCAGTTAAAACTAAAATAAAACTTATACAATACCTGAAATCACATGCGCTACAAATATTATGTAAAGGAAAATCATTGTTACTCTATTGACACTCATATTAAGTACTGCAGTCTATGTATTAAGTCTTACACAAATTGCATATTGGTATATAGCAGCATGCTTTTGGACTTATTGAATCAGAACCTGCCTTAATATACAAATGCATCTCAATTCAATTACTTCAAATTCAGTTTCAAAGGTTGCTCAGTCAAAATTGATTTGTCTATAAATGCAGTCAAAATTTCATTCATACTAAAACAGCGCACAAATTCCCATCTGTTAGAGATATTGTATGACTGAAAATTGTTGAGGCTCCATTGAAGCTCATTATTAGTTCTACAGTCCAAGTATTTAATTGCATAAGTACAACTATTTTGATTGTAACAGATGTTTTTCATGCATATATGCGTTCTGCCAAGGATAAATCACTATTTAATACCTTTAATAGGTTCCAACATGGGATTTCAGAGGGTGCTTGGATCAATTGCTTTGCCACACATTGCCAATGAAAGACTGCCATAACCCGTATAATATCAATACTTGATATCTGGTTCCTCACTTGGAAGATGTAATATGACCAAAAATCATTGATGCTTCATTGATGCTTACTTTTACTGCCGTAGTCTATAGGTTTTATCACATGATTGCACTCCATTCAATTAGAAAGGCTAGCTGTTGAAATTATTTGACAAGCATATATATTGCAATATATATATGTGATGATTTAATTTCTTCAATTCAGATATTATTCAGATGAATCGCATACTACTGATTTTTTGATAAAGGCGGTCAATAATGTGATAACACTAACAGTATGTATGTGCACCCCCCCATGTCCAATATAGTATAATCAAACATTATTGATGCTCTGTTGATGGTTACTTTTACTCCTGCAGCCTATGAATCATATTGTATGATTTTACTGTATTTAATTGTCAAGGCTGGCTTGAATGCATATTTGACAAGCATATATTACATGATACAGATAAATCATTATTTAATTCCTGTGATTCAGAGGTTACACAGATGCATTGCTTACAACTGATTTGTTGATAGAAGGAGTTAATACTTTGATATTATTAATGCAAGGTATCTATTCCCTTCTGTGTCTGATATTATGTGACCAAAAATCATTGGCACTCCTCTGACACCCATATTTACTTCTGTTGCCTGGTTGTTTTATGATACCATTGTACTCTGTTAGATTGTGAAGGCTGGCTTTCATCTTTATTCAACATGAATATATCATGTGATACAGATAAATCATAATTTGATTCCTTTTATAATATTTGATGTGGAATTCAGAGGTTACTTGAATGGATTAGTTACAACTTATATCTTGAAAAAGATATTGATATCCATTTATTAGCAGTTTCAATATCTGTTTCAATAAGACTATATTTTATACCTGATGACACTACTATTTGACATTTAATGGACAGTTTGCCCAGCTGTTGAAACATATTTGGTTGAATTATCTTGCTTTCTACTGGGTTTGTACTTCTTCATGAAAATGATATAAGTGTGTATTTCATATAGACCACATGTATGATTCAGCTGGTAGTGCCAAATATTCATGGTCACCCATGCAGTGTTTGTGAGATCACCATCATGTATACAGGGCCTGAGCAGCAGCTTATGCAGTTGGAATATTATTTAAATTGTTTATAATGACAGTCTTTGAAATTGATTCACGATATGATCAGACCATAACAAGTGAGACAAATATAACAATGATTTAAAATTCAGGTGGTATATTATATATTAATTATGTTTTTATGGTGGTTCTTAAAATAATCATCCTGAATATAATTATAGTGATAGGTGGTATATCTCGCATATCTGGTGAGGTAAAGGTTTTAATGTTTCGTTCCATCCCTGCACATGCAGTTGTGGGTAAAGCAGCGACTCGACACCATGAGGCAAACCGCTGCATTGGAAATGAGGAGAACCCACCGGAGAAAATCCTGTTAATGAAGGAGCCCAAGAAAACCAATGATGGAGAGGAAGTAAGTTAGAAGCACCTGAAGTAATGAATGAAGTTTTGGACTAACTGGAATTTCTTGTAGAGAGCACCCCCACAAACACCCAAAAGGAAGTCTCCCAGAACCCCTGGTGTACCATCTGATACACCCAAAATGATGTTTCCCAGAACTTGGGGTACACCACCTGATATGCGCAGCGAGAAGGAGGCCCCAGCCCAGCTGGATGACTATGCCGATTTGCATGTACCACTAACCCCAAGTACTCTTGCCACCCTGGTGAAGGAATTCAACAGCACCAATTTTCTGGACAGCAATTCACAATTTGCCAAAGAGCTGATTGAGCCTCAAGCTGATGAGGCAGGGCAAGGTGTGGATGATGTTCTCATTGCTACTATCAACAACTCCTTTGAGTACGAGTGTTTTGAAAAAGCAGTTGCATCCATCAATGCTGTGCCACTTGGAGATTCACCTGTGGATGCCATTTGAGGGCCAAAGTACACCTTGAAGCAATATCTAGAAGTAGGATTTCTTGTACATCATATCTGGATGATAAGGATCATTGTGCAGAGATCGATCTTCAATGTTGACCTTCCTAAGGTGCTGCTGGGTGATATCGTGGGACTTGGAATGACGTTCATCGCCTTGGCTGTGGCTCTGTATGCCCAGTCAAATATGGAGGATGTAACAAATCACCGTGAGATACAACTACTGGTGCAAATCAACCTTATGCTGGGTGGATTGTATCGGGTATTGGAAACAGGTTTTTCAACCCTCAGCGCAGTCCAGAAATTATCGTACCTTTACACTCACCCTAACCCTGTTCCTCATTGTCTTCTCCAGTTGCTTGATGATAAGCTGTCAACTGACCTCCTGCCATGGAGTCCGGTACTCTGGGTGGTCCCATGATGTGTCAGAGCAAGCTTTATTAGTGCAATCAATACCATCATGAATGGGACTCTGTTTTCAGTGCCCAATCTCTGCACAGAGAATGCTGGCAACCTGACTCACTGACAACTCCACTTTTGTATTGAACATCCCAAGAGACGGTGGGACATCCACATTATCACCTACAATACGTTCACAAGCCGGGTACCAAGAAATGGAAACAATACAATTCGCTAGCTTACAAACTGCCAGTGCTTGTGGGGTATCTTTGATGAGGCGCACTGCTTCAAAGGTCTGAAGCCAAAGGGTTGGTCTGTTGCATCTGAAGTCTAAATTGGTTTCAAAGTGCAAGTTATAGTGACCATGGCCTACCCCTCACTGAAGGATCAGGGAAACAGAACTTGGTTGCTGATCACGATTCCAATTGTGCCTGAGAATAAGCGAGTGGCAGAAAACCATCGTCCCAAGGTTTGAATGACAGTCATCACTGCCCTTCCAACTGCCATCACTGAAGGAAGTTCCTCTGAAGCTCAGCAGGAAGCTGCCTCTGTGATGACTGAAGTCGCTCATGCATGGACAATCCGCCGATGGACAGAGTTACGGCTGGATTTAGGTGAACCCCAGGTTTATATCCTATCCCAGGATTTCCATCCAGTCGCACTTGAGTGGTCTCAGGAAGAACAAAAGCAGCTCAACGATGTTGTCACCCGACTCAAGAGGTAGAAGCTTGAAGGTGAGTAGGGGGTCGCCTGGTGGGTTCATAGCTGACAACTTGCTTGCTTTTTGCTACCATTGGAGCAAGAAGGTGACCATGTTGCCAATGGCAGTTGAAAGAAACAGAGGGATGCCAGCAATTTTGTAGAGGGATCTATTTTCAAATTCCTCCAAGTATCTTTTCTGCCTGAGTTGATCAGTGGTTCACTGACTGGTTCTGAGCTGGATGACCTTCCTAGTACAGGCTCTCCTGTTGTTTCACCGCGTTCTCAGAATGCTGTACTTTGTTGTTCTTTGCCAGACCAGGTTTGCCATCTGGCATAGTGGATTCATCGCCTTGTCAAGAATAACATCCAGGTCAATATCATGGTGTCCGAGGATTCCGCCAACAGGCGTATCACAGTTATGAGCAATTTCCAGAATTCTCCTTGGTGCTCCTTCTTTATTACCACGACTAAGATTGGGGGTACTTGGCTCAACCTCATGGCTGCCAATCATGAGGTGATTTTTCAGAAGCCTTGGATTCTCAATGAGCAGCAGCAAGCTGTTGGATGGACTCTACAACTAGATCAGATATGTAATCCTCAATTCTGGCTTGCTAACACTGGTCCAAATGGCATCAATGATAGTATGACTGCACTCCAAATAGTCAATGGTACTACTCAGCTACATGTTTTATATTGACTGATGCATCATCCAATGACAAGCAAGGAGGACATCTACAAGGTTCTCAAAACACACATTCAGGAGACTGCCATTCAGACTGATATGTTGTCACAATTGGAATAGCTGCTCGGGTGTTTGTCGGTACACTTGGGTTCGGGATTTCATCGATGGGTCATTTGGAATGTTTTTTTGATTTGCTGGGGTGCATGTGGGAGTATACTTTGTGGTTGTACAGAGTTCGGGTGGGGGTATTTTTTTGGCTGTTACTGGGTTTCTTCTTTAAAATGGGTTAGATTTTCTGTATCTCTCTCATGTATTACTAGGTCTAGATATTATAGAACAGATGGCTTTGGATTACAGTATATATCCACATGATATTACGAAAGGAACAGAATGCAATTGGGAGGAATTACTCATGGCGGTTGTTGCGGGTGAGGGAGCCCAGTGGTCAAGCAATAGGGTGAAACTTGCTTGTCCGAAATCAGAAATAGAAAGGGAAGGTTGTTCGGATCATACACGAAATAGCATCACATTCCATTCATATTTCCCACTCTATCTCTGGTGCATCTTGTTTCGGGGGTACTCCTGCGTGCGTGGGTGCAGACCGATATCGTTGTACTCGGTGTCGATATAGTCTGATTTTGATGAATAAGACGATGCTGAAGAAGTGGAATTCGATGGTAGCTCGTCGTAGTCGTTGTGGGGTGTAAACGTATACAGCCATACGTGGAGTACGGCCGCTTCCTAGAGAATGTTGAAGTCCTGAAGGTAGTCTTCGGAAGACTCGCAGTAATCTCGTTGTGAGGAATACTCACCAGTCTTGCAGAAGTGGAAGTGATCGTCCACATGATTGCTGTATCGCAGGGAGTCGTACAAACAGTCGAGGTGGGCATCGGTTTGGCAATACTGATGCAAATAGGCGGCATTGTAGATAACAATGTCTTCACGGACATAGTGGGACATAAATAATGATATAATGTTTTCAAGGTAAAAACTGATTAATATTTCAGGTGGTTTTCCGCTGTTGTTGTTCTGACTGTGGATTGCTGATAGAGCTTGATCATTGTGTTTAAACAGGAGTTTAAGGTGGTCTTTTATAGGTGAACATTTCCAGTCAGAGGTATATCAGTAAGGCATGACTGTACTTCTCAATCACTATCATGTGTGTGTATAGTACTACCTCGATAACACTCAATCCACCGAGGTGGGTGTTCACACAAATACCAATCGTTGCAACACAGCCGATCTCGGTAGTTTGTTTGTGGAGAGTTCCATTTGACAACGTGTAGAGGTGTAAGCTTCCGCCAGGCATCCCACAGGTTATCCTGCATACTATGACGTTGCTGACGCACATATGGGACTATTGCTTCGTATTAGTTATCTTTCATCTGTATGAGTGGAATAGTGATCAAAGGTTTCATAAGCTGCCAACCCATACTTTGTTACATACCGAGTGTCATCGCATGTTACCCGTATTCCCAGGAGGATGGTGCGCTGTCTCAGTTATCGTGTGTGCATATGTGACAGAGCTGGAGTTCGACAGTCTAGGTCTGAACAATTATCTTTTAGGTAGAATCAACTACTGTAAGGGCGGGTACGTGCTAATACGACTCCGTACGGCCAGAGATGTCAAGTAGAATAGATACGGTTGCAGACGAGGGCAAGTGATTATATGGAGTAGAATAATAAGTAAGATTATCGCTGGAGTGCAATTGCACTCCCGCGAAGTGACTATATGCTGGGCAGTTACCCGGCCCTCAGCCGGCTGCCATCACTCGACCACCGCCATTACATCATCCCCCTCTCTAGCTGCAGACCCCCTGGGCTGCCATATCCGTACATGAGAAGGGAAGGAAAGAAATAAGGGTCCAGACTCGTACGCCCTCGTACGGCCTCATAAATCCCGCAACCGATCGGTACCGCTCAAGGATAACCTTTCGGTGGATCCGGTGCACGGGCAAACTCCACCTCCAGTGGTATGTGTAAAGAACCCATGCCAACGCCATTTGTACCGGGCCGAGATCCAATAAGAGAAAAGAACAAAAGAAGCATAAGGAAACCTTCCGTTTGGCCCATTCCATCCGACTCCTGTAATTCTTAAAGTTGTAGCTTTGAGGGATGTTCCTTATGGAATTTTGCGACTGGTTCTGGTGCATTCTCGAGGTTTTCTGCGGGCTCCCAGCTTGTTCGAATGTAATTATAGCCTGCTCATTGAACCAAGTAGTGGAGTCGTTGAGAGCGTCGCTTGGAGTCAAGGATTCTCTCGACCTCCCATTCATCGGAATCTTCGACTATCATCGGCTGCGGTTCTGATGGCGGCTGGCCGATAGCAGGAGGCGAGTATTTGTCGAGCAGAGAGACATGGAAGACGTTGTGAATGCGCATCGTACTCGGCAAGTCTAATTTGTAAGCGTTCTTATTGATCACTTTACTCACCGTATATGGCCCAGCACGCTTGTAATCCAGCATCTTGGAAGGCCTAGTCGTCTTTATGTTCCGAGTCGAGAGCCAGACCTTATCGCCAGCCTCGAACAGTATTTCCTTGCCTCCGGCGTACTTCGTCTGGCGGACTTGAGCCTCCAGCAAGTTTTCTCGGAGAATTCGGTGGGTGTCCTTTAAGCCCATTGCCATGGAATCTGCTTGCATCTCCGACTTCAAGTGCGCCTGGTGTTTCGGAGCCTTAAACTGCATGGTTGGATGGTAGTTGTAGTTGGCCCAGAATGGAGTGATTCTCGTCGATGCATGCATTGAGTTGTTGTACGAAAATTCGGCCAAAGGTAGTAACTCCACACAGTTATCCTGTTCCTAGTTGCAGAAGGCCCGGAGGTACTGCTCCATCATCTGGTTCTGACGTTCCGTCTGGCCGTCGGTCTGAGGATGGAAGGCGTTCGAGAGTTAGTGATCGATGCTCAGGTGGGAACAGACTTTCGTCCAGAATCGGCTAGTAAACTGCGTGCCACGATCGGTGATGATATTGTCGGGTACACCATACTTGCAGATGACATGCTCGAAGAAAAGCCTGGCCAGTTCCGGTGAATCGAGGTCTTTCCTGCAGGGTAGGTAGATTGCCATTTTCGTGAGTCGATCCACAATGACTAGGATTCCCGTATATTTGGATGCAGTCGATTCCGGCAAGTCAGTGACGAAACCCAGGGTGACTCCTTGCCAGGTTCGAGATGGTGGTTCCAGCGGCATGTTGACTCCGTGGCGGGCATGGCGGGGGGCCTTGACTAGGCGGCACACTTCACACCCGCTCACATATCGTCGGACGTACGCGTCCATGGTAGGCCAGTAGAAGTCTCTAGATACCAGTTCAGCACTTTTAAGGGCTCCAAAGTGACCGGATTCGGGATTGTCATCAAAGAGACTTATCACTTTGCAGCGCAGAGATTCGTCTGCAGGGACGTATATCCTCCCTTCGTGAGTCAGAGCTCCAGCGACGACTCTCCATTGGTTCTCATCGTCTGTGCCGTCGACCATGGGCTTGTCGACTAGCTTTCCCGAGACGTCGATGGCCAACTGGTCAGTAGTCAGGGCGGCCTTGATCGCATGCAGGAGGTCGTCATATGGTTCTACAGGAGTGGTGGCCAGGAGTTGAGCGACGGGTCTCTCGTAGCCGATCTCATAGTCGGGCCTTCTTGACGGGCCGTCGGCTGGGTTCTTGGTGCCTTCCAGGTGCTCGATGACAAAGTTGTAAGAAGATAAGATCTCAGCCCAGCAGGCTTGCCGTCGGGAGAGCATTTTCGACGTCTGGAAGTACAGGAGGTTCTTGTGATCGCACTGCACTAAGACCTTGTGCCCGGCGCCCTCGAGGTAATGTCGCCACTGTTTCATCGTCTCCACGATGGCCAAGAGTTCGCGATCGTATGTGTCGTAGTTCTGTTCGGCTGAAGAGCACTTTCGGCAATAGAAATTGACTGGGCGGAGGATTCCGAAGCCATCGAACTGGTTTAGAATGCCGGCAATCGCAAAGCCGCTCGCATCAGTCTGGAGAATGATCGGCTTGGCCGGGTCGAAATGCTGCAGAATCGGTGCATCGGTGAAGGCCCTTTTGATTTTCCGGAACGCCAACTCGGCATCTCTTGTCCATTCCCATTTGGGGTTGGCTGTTTTTTTAAGTAAGTCCGAGATGGGAGCGGTTATCTTTGCGTACTTCCGGATGAACCTTCGGTTGAAGTTTGTGAACCTGAGATGAACTTGGACGTCTCTGACGGACTTTGGAGTCGGCCAATCCTTGATTGTTGAGATGCGGTCCGTTTCCATACCGACTCCTTCGGGAGAGATCATGAACCCAACGAAGCCGACCTCCGAGGCTCCGAATTGGCACTTTTCTGCTTTGCAATAGAGGACGAACTCCGGAAGCCGCTGCAGCACATTCCAAACGTGCTCGTCGTACTCCTGCTCGTTCTCGGAGTAGAAGAAAATATCGTCGAGATAGCATACGGCGAAGTCGTCAATGTAAGGTCGCAGGCAATGATCAATGTAGGACTGAAACGTCGCCGGTGCGTTTGTCAATCCGAAGGGCATGACTTGATACTCGAACTGACAATATCGGGTTCGGAATGCAGTCTTGTACTCGTCGCCTTCTCTAATTCGGATGAGGTTATAGGCTCCACGGAGGTCCAACTTCGTGAAGATCTTCGCACTGCGCACACGGTCAAGCATCTCCGAAATCAATGGAAGGCGATACCGATTCTTAATCGTTCCAGCGTTGAGAGCTCGATAGTCGACACAAAGTCTCAAGCCGCCATCCTTCTTTTTTGCATAGAGTATCGGTGCCGCCGCCGGCGACGATGACCGCTGGATAAAGCCATTGGCCAAGTTCGTCTCAATGTAAGCCTTCAAGGTTCGCAGTTCGACCTCGGAAAGGTTGTTAATCCGCCCATATGGCAACTGATGGCCAGGCTCCAATTCGATCGCATGGTCACTTGGCAGATGCGGTGGTAACATCTCTGCCTTGGCCTTACTAAAGACCTCAACGAATTCCTGATATTTGGCGGGGATCTGACCTCCGTCATCGGTGGGTGTCATCACCTCCGTGTCTGCTCCATTTGAACGTGTTAGCTGTGCATCTAGACGAAATGGAGCGGAACAGTTGCGGAAACCAGTAGCCTTTGTCATAACGAGTTATCCTCGATGGGAACCCCCGCCGTCCAGTACTCCCTTCTTGACTCGGCGAGCCTGTAGCAGTCATTCAAGGACCCCATTGTTGGTACACTCTTCTGCCGCAACTACCGCCGCTGCTCCTGCTCGTCGTCATCCAGCGCTTGGGTCTCACCTGGTATATCCGAGGATTTGACATCCAAAGTCGCTCCCAGCAGCCCAGAGCATTGTCCAATTCGAAGAGCAAATGCTTCCACAACCTCGTCGCTCGCTAAGAGATTGTCAAATGCAGTTGCTCCGAGCATTTGTATGTCCGGAGGAACCACGTCTTGCCCATGGGGGTCCCATTCCGCCTGTATGGTCTTTTCCAAGTGCACTTCATCTTCTCCTGGAGCACCGTTTGGAGTCCGTAGAGAGATCAATCGTCGACGTGTCCAATCGATATCGGGGTTCCGGGTGGTGAACCACGGCAGCCCTAGTACAAGGTCGTAGGCCTGCATGGGCACCACTAGTACATCTTGTTTGTCGACCGGTGTGAGATGATCGAGATATTGAACGGTCATGGTCATCTTCCGACTATTATTCGCAGACTCCATCACGCGCCCATCGAGGCCGAGGGTAGTGATGCCCGCCGCTTCGTCTGCCAGGCCGAGTTTCTTCCGGAGTCTTGGAGACATAAAGATGCTGGTCGCGCCGAAGTCGATAAGTGCTCGTACGTGTTGCATTTTGCCTTGTCGATCCCAAACTCGAACTTCATGGATTATGTCAGTCGAATCCGGACGTGTTGTGCCGCAAACATATTGACTTGACATGTGTGCTCATGGGCTCTCCAGAACTACCGTTGGTTTCAATGATATTCGGTGGGGTTTGATTTCGTCCAGAGTCGCCATTAGTGCCCGCATGCCGAGTGTCTCCATTCCCAGCTCTGTTTCGTCCAGCCTCTCCCGCCGAGCTATATATCGAGAGAGGTAGACTAGTTTTTTGTCTTCTGGGTGTCGAACGACCGCTGATATGTGACTTGACGGTCGCCTTGGCTGGAGGTTGGCATCGAGCCGATCGGCCAAGATGGCACGAGAGTATTTCGGACATTGCAGTGTTTTATGATTGTCACCGCAGCGAAGGCATTTCCCGTCGGTCTTTCGTTTCGTATAGACTTCTGGCGAAACCCATGAGGCTGGAGGTAAGTTGGTATGTCGGCTGTCGTTTGACCTGGAGCCTGAGGTTGCGCCTTTGGGCTTCGTGTGTGTCGGCTCGGAGATGGAGGGCCGGAAGTTTCGTTTTTGTCCTTTCTGCCACTGAGACGATTCCGGTTGCTTGTCACGGTACTGTTCTTGTCGATTCGGCTTGGTTTCGACGTCTGCCGCTCGGTCGAAGAGTGCATCGAGTGTTTCGAACATGCCACTCTCGGGTGTGAAGGGTTTCATTTTTGGCCGCAGCTCCGACTTTAGCCCTGCCCAGACCTGATGATAAAGTACTCTGAAGTGAGCTGTTTCGTCCCAGCCAGCCTCCCGCCATAATTTCCTTAGTCGATTGGCGTATGCTCGGACCCCCTCGTTCTTGTCGTGGTGCCCCTGCATGAACTCGGTGAAGCCACGAGTACCCGCATTGAGCTCCCACTCCTTATCTCCGTAGAGTTTTCGTATTTCGTTGACGAAGAGCTCGAAATCAAACAGGCATGGGCTGGTGTCTTTGAGGAGGTCCTGGCCCCACGAAATTGGGTCGGTCATGCTCGTTTTCCGTTGATTGTGATCAGGGTGGTTCGCCCAGCTTCCAAGGTTGTCTAGTGCGTACTGGACGTAGTCAATGTCGCCCTTTGGGAAGGCTTCGTCGGGAGTTCGGAAGTTCGAACGAAGGGAACCGATGAAAATCTCTAATTCCACAGCACCACTGCAGAAGTGTTTCGGGTTAGACATCTTGTATTTTTGGGACTTGGGGGAGGGAACTTCGGTTGATACGCTCGAAAGCCTAGCATTAATCTCCATCAACACCGTGTTCTGCTGAAGAATGTCGTCGAGTAGCTTCTTCTGCGTCATGACCATCTCGCAGAGGTCTTCGTGGCCATCCAATTCGTGTTGGGCACGAAACGCACGATATCTTGGCTGTTCATTGCCTTCGTCGTCGTCGTGCTCATCTTCAGTCGTTCAGGCCTCTGATTGAACTGCGGGGGTGAAACTGGCCCTGGCAGACCGGGTACGTCGACTCGCGAGGGCCGAAGCCTGAAAAGTTTCATCGCTCTGATCGTCGGCCACTCGCAGTTGAGATCTGGTAGCCTTGGGAGGCATCATGAGAATTTTAGCTGATGACGTGTCCTCAAAAATAGGGGTAAGATCACGAAATCTCGTGAGCGAAACGTATCTGGAGTTTCAAAGAGCGATAATAGTGAAAGGGCGGGTACGTGCTAATACGACTCCGTACGGCCAGAGATGTCAAGTAGAATAGATACGGTTGCAGACGAGGGCAAGTGATTATATGGAGTAGAATAATAAGTAAGATTATCGCTGGAGTGCAATTGCACTCCCGCGAAGTGACTATATGCTGGGCGGTTACCCGGCCCTCGGCCAGCTGCCATCACTCGACCACCGCCATTACAACTACCCGGGTGCAGTTAACAAATCTCCATTGACTATGGGTCTCAGGAAGATAGTAAAGTCCCTCATACCAGGATAATATCATTCGTCCAACCATTCTCGGGGAACTTGTTCTAGTTTCCGATTATAGTTTTTATCCCTGTATTAGTTGGATATAGAGTAATACTGGTCTGATCCGTAATGCACAGCTGACCTGTTGGTCTCTGCATGGCTATTATGGTGCTTCGGCAGTATGGTTTGGTGTGTCCCATGCCGTGGCCAGCACCAAGAGATATTTCACATGATTACAGTCAAATCGAGTATGCATATTGTGTCCATGTGGATTAGCTAGTCCACTTGGCTAAGACATGGTATTGAAGCTTGGAATATTACAGGAATTTCACCTGCCTATGTTGAGCCTTCCGCTTACTCATTAGTAGACATCCTCAGGGGTGTATCCTCGCCCATTGACACAAGACGTCAGTGGTGAGCCTGGGAGACTAAGCCTCATACACCTCATACACATGATAAGGGAGAACCCCTAACACATCTACCACACACCAAGACTAAGCTCTGCCAATGCTTTCAGCCCCCAAGCGGTTGTAGCAATGTTTCATATATACACTTGGCCCGCCCAAGCTTTCGCAACAGACTGAGCTCGAGCTGAAAGCTTCAAGAGTATGCAAAGATCAAGTGAGAATAGATGCTTAGGTTCGACATCATACCAGTAGATAGTCATTCGAAATTTTCAAATGGGAGTTAGGTGTGCCCTGGTTCATTCCCCTGCCAACCACCAACATAACATAATGTTTTTGTCCCTTCTGCTCCATTCCATCTTGCCGCTTTTATAATCTCTGCACACCTACAGTTCAATCCGCCTGCCTGCCATATGAATTATTACAGCTCCACCTGGAGTAAAGTACCTATTTCATCTACCATTCGGTGAGCACTTTCCCCCATCGGATCCTGTCTGCAGATGAACTGACTCAATCTCGATAGACACAATTCACACTACAGATGATACTATGTGTATTCAACTTGATATTGCATATCGATGCAGTACAGTACTGTGTAAGTTGAATTGCTGCGGCTTCCCAATGTTGAGCAATAGAAACTGCCCAAGGGTGCGTATCATTTTCCGATGCTGTCCCACAACATGGAATGCAACTTTGTTCAGCACAATCATGATGGCAGCAGCATCCTGACGCAGCACTTCCTGCAGATTGATAGAGAGGACTATCCACCGCTGACCAGGATGATTTATTCCGGTCCATCAATTGGAGCTCTGGTTAGTCGAACAGAGCCTGCGGACTTTGCTCTGTATGTTCTCAAACAGGTTGAACTACTGCTAACTGAGCACGGCACCACATGACCCACTGCTTAACGTGCAATGGAAACGAATATGAAAGCATCAATCGTTGGAGTGCAGCTATACTTATTGCTGGGTATTGGACACATCCGAAGACCTTCGAAGGCAGAGATTTCCTGGGGCAATGTTCAAGCCAAAACAGAATGGGAAGCATCAGTGTCCCAATGGTAACGACACTTGTAGCTCTTGCGTATTCAGATCAATCTGCGTAGTTGGTCGGCTATGATAACATGTGACACGGCAGATGTCAGCAGCTCAGGCACTCCCAAAAACTCTGATGCAGGGCATGGGCTTGCATTGCATTTAGCTCAACCATATCTGAGTCTGAATCTAGCCACCTCAGAATGGTATGCAGTCTTGAAGCCCGGATACCCGTTTGTCTCCCTATTAAATCCATACACTCAGTGTGTAAGGGCAAGTATGGGGTGATAAGGCTTCTTTCGCGCCAGTATGTCAATTGGGATCAGTACGGTTGGAAACAAGAATAAGTGATTTAGTATGTTTGTGTATTAGTTAGATAATCGCTGCCGTACGAGGGCAGCCGTGCAGTGTCTACTTAAGGTTGGTGCTGACTCAGGCTTGGCTCTTAGCCTTGTAGGCAGCTTCAACCCTAACCACCCAGGCTTGACCTCAGCCATTACACAGTGTATGGAGTAGCAGCTCAAATGCTCCTCAATGGCAGTGGGAATGAACAGGTTGTCCTTTTCGATGCAAACCACTGTGTCACCTTCCGTTTTCTATAAGAAAATAGGGGTTCCCCAGGTATAACTGCGCTTAATTCGGACCTCTTCATCTCGAATCACATTTAGATATATTCCCATCACCTATAGCCTCACAACATCCTAACCTTACCACATCTGAAGAGTGAGATGTTAAGCACTCAGCAAAGATGGCCACTCAACACGGTTCTCTACACTTTCCCAGACATGTTAGGCCAGATGAATCCCTAATGCATATCAAGCTAACCTTCAGGGCCACTGAAATAGAATAGAAGATGTCCAACACAACTATAATGAACACCGAGAGGATTATAAGTATCCCACCTTTGGTTCTGTCTGTGATGATGACGAGCTACTGTCAATTCATGAACGAGATTGACACAGTTGCAACAAAGGTTCAAAATACCCAATATTGTTCGCTCAAATACTGTCCAGGCAACTGACCGAGTCCAAAGAAAGAAATCCGAATCAAATCTCCAGAGCACCAATGGACACTGTTCTCAGATGTTAATGTACTCACAATCACCTAATGGCATACCACCTCAATATTCTAGTGAAGATACTACATTCCTCGTTCCAGTGAATCATACCAGATGGCACCCTGCAAGAAGTTGGGTTTCCTCAGCGGCCCCTCCACCTATTGAAGGTACGTCAGGGATGAAGAACAACAAGGATGGCAAAGTGCTCCTGCATAACAAATTAGCTTTCAATTTTGCAAAGAACTTATTGAGATCTGTTCTGTATACTGAAAACCCTTGCCAGATCTCTCAAGAGAACAAATTGGACATTTGCGATAAGGCATGGGATAAAGCCCTGGACACCATTACCATCCAGCTGAGAGATGTTGGCACATTGAATGGCATGCAACACGTGTGGGAGCGCCCCAGTGGACGCAGTGAGCACATCAATGCTCTGATATGTGAAATTGTCATTTTCCAAAGTATTCTCCGGGTTTGAAAGTTGAATAATACAAATTATCAATGCAATACAGTTGCGTGGGAAAATAAGTGGTATGTGGGGTCGACTAGTCGCTACAGTGAGGCTTCTGGTGACTTCACTGTATTTGTTGCAGATAGAAATGAAGCTTCAATGTCTACAGCAGGTTGCCGCATTGCTGAATGATAACGTTTAAATCGGGAAATGGGAAGATCACCCAAAAAGTACAAAGGAAGTCTGGTGGTTTGCAAGAATTGAACTCACCACACTGATCTTTGCTCACTTCTTCGCTTCTAACACCTATCTTGGCATACAAAAGCAATGCAACACATTTCAGGATATGTGAGTGACTTCCCAATTGATTTGATTGGCTGCAACCAAACTGAACTGTCCCTTGAGGGACTAAGAGAAAGGAACAATGAGTGAACTCTCTCAGGACTTCCGCAAGGAATCATTCGCCTACCAGTGTGCCTCTTCAAATCGAAAACCATTCGCTATTAATGTTTGATATCGTCATAGTTATATTGAATTATGATCGATGGTTGGATGATGAGCAGTAAATAATATCAAAGATTAAGTAAGACGAGAATGAAATCAGGTTTCGAACGGAGGCTAAAGCATGACGAAAAAGAAATCAGGTTTTGAATGAATGATAAAGCATGATGAAAATTATATCAGATTTTACATGAGGTGTTAAGGGAAACAACAGAATTGTACACAAGCGGTGAACAAAGACAGCTGGAGATCAGATGTATTATAGAACAAATAAATCACTGGATATAAACCAGGTGTTTGACAGAGGATAAGTTTCTTTCTTCATTCGTTCTCTTACCAATAACACAATCAATTAGCTTCAGCTTTCACTTGTTTCATATTTGGTGATTCAGGATTGAGTCTCTTCCTTACAGTCTTGGTCCCATTAGCTTTCAGTTATTCTCAATACTTTAGCTGTTCCAGCTTTTAATATTCATAACCCCTGGAACCTCGATCCCTGAACCCTTGATACCAAAGTGCCTGGACCCCTGACAGAGGAATGAGTCGACAATTGATTCTACCAGTTATATTCAGTATATGTGCCGCTACTGTCACTGAAGTGGCTGTTGCTTTTGTCACAGCTTTTGCAACCTCCAGTGCCTGGTGTTGAAATCTATTGGCAACTTTGTAAACCAATTAATGGTATACAGTTTCTGGAGACAGATTTGCGCAGTACATATCAGGAAATTTTGACAAGAAGAATCCAATATATTTGGGTAAATGCCAGCATACGACAGCAATGAACTACAACAATCACATATCAATTTTTTGATCCAGCAGGTGGAACCACAAATGGTTTTGAAGAAGAATCTTTGAATATTTGTGATTGCATCAACACTATTTTCCAAGCAAACGAAGAACCCCTCAAAGCTTTTTACTGGTACATACTACAGACAGTTTCTCTTTGGAACAGTTACTGGATGGAAGCAGCAAAAGACAGAGGAGGACTGCAATCGATGACCCAGTATTTATGAATGTCTGGACCAAATATTATTGTGTGTACGTAGGCAGCGAAAACAAGGATCGATGTTTTTGCAAACACAACTGCGGTGGCATGTATACAAAGATAGGAAATGCAGCGGACACCCAAACAAAAAGCAATATGTCCTGGTCAGATGACAATGAAAGGAAACAAGGCAAAGCAAATGAAGTAGACAGAGAGCAATACCCAGCAAACATGAGGATTTTGGCTGGTAGATGGTTGAACTATTTTTGCAAGCAGAAATCGAGACAGCAATCCAAGTGATTGAAGGAAACGTCAACAAAATTACAGACTGTTTAGACGTCATAGAACTCCAATCCATTCCCATAGCAGCATTCGAACAATATCTCAAGGATGTCAGGGGAATCTTCAAGATCAACCAACGATGTGACGCTAACGGGGGCACTGGATTTCAACTGGAGAATGTAATGCTGGCAAATACAGAGGTCATGAATGAAGAACTGCTCAGGAATTACATTCGGGTCATCGATGCAGGGCTTACAGCACTGGCTCAGCGACTGACAACCAGCAGACTAAATATATTGGTGATGAAATGGCAATTAGTGAACAGTGCGGAAGCCAGAATATGGAATTGTTTGCAGCAGGAGAAAAGGTCATCGAATAACAAAACAACCTGAAACTGGATCTGCTTCTGACACAGCAGAAGCTAAGCACCAAGGAACAAAGGGTCCCAGAATGCAATTGCAGAGACCTGACAAAGAGAATCCAGAGCCTGGAAGAAAGGAATCCGGACCTGGCAGAACTGTAACATGACCTGGAGGATGCACAGGTACTGATGGAAAAATCCAGAGCATTGGCCAAAGAAAAGTGGGAACAGGTAACCTGGATGATGAGGCTAACGGATGGAAGGATGGGGGAAAGGGAAGAGAAGGAACCAGAAGAGAAGGGCAACAAAATTGCCCATTTTTCACGAACAGACAGGAACGAATTTAGGCGATGGAAGGTGCAGTTGGCTTGAAAGATTGCAGGAAAACCCAGGACATTCAACATCAAACTGAAGAAGCTAAGGTACACAAAGAGACGTCTTGAGGGAGTAGACATGGCACAGCTTATGCCATACCATGAAGAAGCTTTGGGGGAAGTAAAACTTAATTCCTTAAACGATCTGCTTGACCTGTTGGACCCAGCTTTCAGAGACCAAAACAATGCAGCAACAGCCAAGAGAAAACTCTTGAAACTCAAACCACAAGACCACGTGTTCTCCCAGTACTACGTAGAATGCCAGAGGTAGGTATTGGATGTTATGTGGCATACAGAAGCTCAGCTAGATGCATTACAAAATGGGCTGTCAAACAAACCCAAAGACGTCCTACAACATACTGAGTTACCAGAAAACCTGGTCGAATTCATTAAGCTGTGTTCAAAAAGAGACTCTCAGCTGACAGCCCGGGCCACTGAACGGAAGTTAGAAAGGTGGGAAGGAGGCTACAGCATGTCTGCCTCAATGACAAACAACACATCCACTCCAGAGACCACATTTGCAGGAATGGGTACAGGATATTATGGCCCTGCTCCAATAGACCTTGCATCAGTCGAAAAGAGGAAGATTACACCAGAACAACCGAAAAGACAAAGGGATGGAGGATTGTGTATGTACTGTGGGGATTGCAGATATTTTGTGGCATCTTGTCCAAGGAAATTGAAGGCAGTGTCAGGCCAGGTGGAGGTAACCCTATTCAGAGATTCAGAAAAAGGAAAAGAGGTTCAGAAAGCAGCGGAAGTGGAGTCAGGAAAAGATTAGGCCAGTTCAATCAGGATGGCCATTGCTCTGGACACAAATCTCCATGGCCTACAATTGTTAAAGCTTGTTTTGAAATTTTACAGTTTTTGATTAGTAGTGCAGAAATCAAGGAGTCTTTAATGGAAAGCCTAAATCATCTTGTGAAATGTTTTCTGAAAATCGAAAACAGGTTAATCGATACACATGACCTACTCGACTGCAGAGCCACGGGAATAACATTTGTGTATGACGATCTTTTTCCCCATCATCAGTTAGAAGAGAAGCAATTATGAGAATCCAGTCAGTTAGAGGCAATTGATGGAAGACCTATCGATTCAAGAACCATTATGACCTTGGGCAAGTCAAACATAGATATAAGGTCACACCAGGAGCAATTACCAGCATTCATAACAAAGTCAGGGTATGACCCCATAATATGTGGATTGTGATGATTACAACTCCATGATGTCACGGTCAAATTCTAGAGGGGCAGGATTGGCTTCCAATGCAGTTACTGCCAACAGCACTGTCAACATCACTCGAGCATATGGGTATGGGGCAATCATATGGAAACAACAGCAAATCCAGAGAAATCCAAATAGGATATCATGGCAATAGCTGTTTCACCTTTGAAGAGAATAATACCTAAGGAGAAACTCAACGTTGATGCTAATATGCTCTACAAGATCAACGAAGCCCTAGGAATGAAAGATCTACAAGAAAATCCTCTCGAAGAAGTCATCCCTAAGGAGTACAATGTGTTCCTACCCCGGTTCAGTAAGGTGATTGCCGAGACACTGTTCACACAATGAAATTACAGGATTGCTATACCCCACCGTTCAGACCAATGTAAAGCTTATCTCGAGAAGAACTACAAGTTTTGAAAGAATGGATAAAGAAGATCTTGTCGAAGGAATTCATCCAGTCGTGTTAATCACTGTACGAAGCTCCAAGCAACAACCACACCAGCACAACCGTTTTTCGAAAATAAGTCGACAACCAGCATAGCTATCAACAAACGGACACTTCCTATCGATTCCTAACTCCCAATTACCCCCCCTACAAAAGGGTATCTCTTCCCCTGGACCTTCATTGTTGCTGGGTGGAGAACTGGGCCTCTTACCCCTCTTTTTCCCCCCCTGCAAAAGGGCCCCCACTGAACATCCACGCAACCAATTCTTATCCAATCGACTTCAAACTTTGGGAGCATTGGGAGCACATATAGATGAGGCTCAGGTTGTAATTTCAGACCAAAAGCCTAACATTTGCATTGGTTACACAAAATCTTCGAAAAGTCGCTTTTTCGCTTCTACCCCCCCTCTATCTCAGTGGAATCAACTCCAAATCAGAATCAGACAACCGGAATCGATTCAGCGGCCCCAGAAACATTTAGAACAAACAATGTATACTTCTCTACAAGCCCCAGACAGCGTGGGCCAAAAATCCTCGAAGCCAAAAACCCAGATTCGAAATCCATCGTTGCTCTACGGGTTTATATCCGTTTCAAACGCCCATGCGAACTCAGCTTGCACACACACACAGGTCTACCCTGCCGAAAGCACAACTTAATCGGACAAAAATTGACTTCACAACGGTTGATTTTCCAAGATTCGCATTATCCCATCCCCGCGTTTTGAAATATATTGGCCACCGGGGCCCAGCGGACCTACCAGGGTATTGGCGACAACATCCGGCTACTTCGCCGCCATTGACCCCTTCGGTCTGTTGGTGGATCCTCCAGAGTTAAGTTGCACTTCCTTTCTTGCAGTGGTTTTACAGCCCCATCACATAGCAGACCTTCTAGAGGTTTTCTTGTGGCTACGGGTGTCTCTATATCTGCTGTGAAGAGGCAAAAGCTCTAGTACAAGACTTCAACACCTTGCTAGGACAAAAGAGGTGAAGCTCTAACCCCCTCAGGGAATAGGTGGTACCGAGGACACTTATATCAACACTCAAACGTCGGATTTATACCTATTTACAATACCTAGAAAATATTTATTTCTTTAACATATTTAGCATTTTATAAACCTTCTACAGTCTTCGATGACTTCCCCAATACCACCACCACCCCCATCTGGCACTTCCAGTACATATGGAATGCACCTTGATCCAAATCCCAGTTCAGACCCACTCTCTGCAATCGATGCCCCAGCTGTATCACACACACCCCTCACAGGCCATATATCCGAACGAGGAAGGAAAGGCAAGCAGGGAAGTTCTCGCCGACTGCAGGCTACCTCACCATATCCGCCGCTCAATGCTCCACGTACACATTCATGTACCTGCATGGCTATCGGTATAGTCCATCCCCGGACATCCTCTGAACGATCACAACTATCCTCTCCACCTCAATGACCAACAAACCCAGACCACATTGGGATCTCTGACGACACTCATTTACATCTTGGATATGCCCCAGAGGATGCCGATGCCAATGAACTATGTTCGGGCGATGATGAAGATTCCGATGATGAAGACTTTCAGGACCCATCCACCAATCTACTGAATCCAAATGACGAAGATGAAGATAGAATTCATCATGTAATCAAAGCCATCCTTGAACCACTTCACAAAGATGTTCTCAAGATCAACAAATGCCTGACCACACAGAACCGAAAACTGGCATATCGCTTGGCGTCAATTGAAACCGAACACAAAATTATCCTGAATACTATTGCGACGCTTGGGCAATGAGTTGAATACGTTGTACAAATCCAAGCGTCCAAGAATGATGCACCACCAGCACCACCAGATCTACTAACTCCAGCCATCCTTGAAGGAACATCACCCAAACCCACACTCTGGTCAGCAATTGCATCTGCATACGCAAAGAAAGACCCACCAAAATATGAGAACGGGCGTGCTCTGAATCCCTGTTGTCTCTCCAAAAAACAACGCAGACTGGTGATTGCCCAACACAGTGATCAACCAGTTACTGCAGATCTCACAAATCTCAAGCTTGCTATCAATGCCACCCTCTGACGCTGCCATGCAGACCCTTTGGCCAATATTGGACAGGTTTCTGCCAACTATAAGCACAATTTCATCCTCCTGACAGCAGACGCCTGCCCTGGGGAATTGGAACTAGCCCACAAGGCTGCAATTGAAGATACAGTTTGTTCAGTCGATACAACCGCACAAAATCGCACAAAGCAAGAAACCTGGATCAGAATGATGGTTCATTTATTTATTTATTTATTTATTCATCATACAGCATGCAGCCCGTAGGCTATGGCCGGTGAGGTACAAACAAATAACCAAGAACAAGAACATCATATGAAACCGAACAAAGGAAAAACGAAAAACCCCTGGCTAGGTAGCACCGCTCCGCAGTCCCCTATCACCCCTGCTCTAGTTACAAAGAAATTTCAAATAAATCATAGCGGTTTGTAACACGCTTCATACAATAATAACATATCTGTCAGTCTCATTCGGCTTGGTTCTGCATATCATGCGGGTTCTCCCCCTGGAGTTTACCCTCCTCCTCCCTTCCCCGTTCAAATTTCATCCTCCTCTCAACTCTCTGCTTCTCCTTCCTTTTCATCATCATCCTCCCTATCATCCCCTCCACTCTCACTCTGATGTTCCTCCACCCTGTCGTTGACAGTTCCCTGTCCTGCAATTCGGATGTTACCCTGCCCAAGGTGTTCATCATCACGGAATTGGCCCAGGTACCATCTTCGAGTAGCTATATGTGTGTCGTGCAGAAAATGTTTCAAGGGTTGCATTGCTTTGTCGGTATAAAGAAGATGCTTCCAGAGGTATCGAGGGTGTACAACTCCAATCTCTTTCCGCATGGTTTGTCTTTCGCGTTGGTATAAAGGGCATCTTAGTACAAGATGTTCCGGTGACTGGGGACCTCCATAGCGACATGGGCAGTGAGGAGAGTCAACAGCATTGGTTGGTATTTTGTATAGGTAACTGCGGAAGTATCCATGTCCAGTTCGTAGTTGGGTGACAGTAGATGCAAACTGCCGGTTGCCACTTCTGAAAATATTGTCTGGTTTGGTACGAAATGTTCCAATATAGGTCTTTCCTTTCGCGGGATGTCGCATCCACCAATCCCCCCATTCCTGCATTTTTGCTGCTTGGGTTACCCTCTTGAGGTACGATAATGAGGTGTTATAGTAGGTAGGTGGTTTTTCCACAGTGGACTGTTTTGCCAACTTATCGGCAAGTTCGTTTCCAGGTACATCTGTATGGCCAGGAACCCATTGTACTGTGATAGTAGTTTTGAGTGCATGGAGGTTATTGGCGATGTTGGAGAGTGCCAGGGAAGTGGACTGTCCAGGGGCGGGTTTGAAATGATGGTTCATTCAATTGATATTGATATGTTTCCTGAATGTGAAACAGGAATGAAATTATTGAAAGAAGATATTGAGACAAACAACAATCAAATCAAGCTTACGACGCTACCACAATCTCTCACAAAGCCAGAAACTCGACCACACAACAACGCAACCACTATGGTTATTGCAGTCCGTACTAAACATGAAGCAAAACTTATGCAAGATCATGGAGTACAAGAAAATGGCAAGACCCACAAGGCCGACCGTTATGTGGTATCCCGACCAACCGTCCAATGTAATAACTGCCAACAATTTGGCCATTCCTACCTACGATGCAAACAATCACCCTTCTGCAACATATGTGCAGAACCTCATGCCACTACCTCCCACTCATGTTGATCATGTCCCAGCATAGGCAAACAGTGTGTTCACGATGTTATGCAATGCATCAACTGCAAGGGTAATCACCAAGCCAACAATTCTAAATACCCAACAATTACTGCCATACGTGCTGAGGTGCAAGCCAAGTTCATGAAAGACCACCCGACTATTACCCATGCCTAAACAACCTTCCTATTCACCCTCAAACATTTGAATTATACAACACAACTGCAACCGTTCCTCCTTAGTCATCAATACCCTTCTTGACTTTTCAGTTGGAACGGCTGATCTTCTTCTACTTCAAGAACCTGGATTCAACCCAGACAATACATTCATTACAACACACCCTGGATTTGAGCTACTGATACCACCTAAAAACTTAAGAAAATACAATAGGACAATTGCCTAGGTGGCCAAAATCAATCTGTATATCAAATGCTCCCCACATACCGACATCAGCCAGGATCCTGATATTCAAGCCCTTCAAATATCAACCCCTTCAATTGCACCAATGACAGTCTTCAATATTTACAATGATCATGAAGGCATATCTAATCTCTATACCATTCCACCAAGCTTCACCAATATTCCATTGCCTGAATGATGCATCATTTCTGGTGATATGATTGCGCATCATACATGGTGGAACTCACAAATTACAACACCCAAACGTGCCGACGAACTTGTTCAGATCATGGAAACCCATATCTTATCCCTCCTCAATGAACCTGATACCCCAACATACTATTACTGAAATGGCAAGTGAACCTCCATTATCGACCTGGCCTTTACATCACAAACCATCCATGACTCAGTTACATATTGGGCAGTGGACATCAATGCATCAACTGGTTCAGACCATGCAACAATAAGTTTTGATATCTTGGTGGAATCTGAACTTGTTACTACTGACTCCAACACAATAAGATACAACTGGAATAAGACAGACTGGGATTTATTGTCAACAACTCTCAATACACTCTCCCATGCCTCACGAATGGTCTGGCAATACCTCCATGAACAACCAACAAAATCACACCTTTGCAAATCAGCTGAATTGATCCGAGATATGATTCCTCATGCAGTTGAAGAATGCACCCCTGTCCTCCAGCTTACAACACATTCAAAACACTGGTGGACACCCCAACTGAAAATCTCTTGGACACTGATGAACCGTGCCCAGAAGCAGTGGAAGAAAACCCGCTTTGATGGTGATCACATCAAATTCAAAGCTGTTCGAAAGCAATATTTGCGGGATATCTGCACCTCCAAGACAACTATGTGGATAGAATTCATAGCAAATGCACAACACCCTGAGATATTTACTGCCCTCTGTTATACCAACCCAGGAAAGCCCAATGGACACCACCCCTGTCATTCTCCAATACAACAGCTGTGACTTTTGAAGAAAAGACAGTACTGTTCTGTTCCACCATGTTCCCACCCCTACCAGTAGCACCTTCCCCCACTGATATCACCAATCAACCAACCCTGCCATGGGTTACATTCTCCCCAACAGAAATCAAACAAGCTATATTTACCTCCGCACCATGTAATGCAGCCAGACCTGATGCGCTTCCATTTTACTGTCTCCGGCAATCATACCTTGGAGCCACTGAACAATTCAACAGTCTCTGTGCTATACTTGGAACCACCGGATATCACACTATCTGTTGGCGACAAGCAACCACTGTAATAATACCCAAACCTGGAAAAGCTGATCATTCAATACCTAAGGCCTACCGACTTGTTGCCCTTTTCAATTGCATTGAGAAGATTATCAAAATGTTAATGGCAAACCGAATTGCATATATGGCGGAAAAATACAAACTGCTACACAAAGAGCAAATAGGAGGACGAAGACAGCGTTCTGCTATGGATGCTGCAATGGCACTTACACATCAAATTGAACAAGGAACACAGGCAAAGGAAATCATTACTGCCCTCTTTATGGATGTAAGCGGCGCATTTGGCATTGTATCCAAGGACCGTCTCCTCCAAACGCTACAGCAACTGGGCTACCCAATCGCCATTCAATTATGGGTCGACCACTTTTTATCTGAACGTACAACAGCACTGGCATTTGATGGAGGAAAGGAAGACCCCAGCCATGTCCGGACAGACATCCCTCAGGGATCGCCTGCATCCCAAATTCTCTTCCTCCTCTATCTCAGTCCTCTCTTCTACGCACTCACATTCCATTACCCCAGCTCCTGGACTCCAAGCTATATTGACGATGTTGCAATTGTTGTTCGAAGCAAATTTATTCATTTATTGATTTAATTATTCATCATACAGCATGCAGCCCGTAGGCTATGGCCGGTGAGGTACAAACAAATAACCAAGAACAAGAACAACAAATGAAACCGAAAAAAGGAAAAACGAAAAACTCCTGGCTAGGTAGCACCGCTCCGCAGTCCCCTATCACCCCTGCTCTAGTTACAAAGAAATTTCAAATAAATCATAGCGGTTTGTAACACGCTTCATACAATAATAAAATATCTGTCAGTCTCATTCGGCTTGGTCCTGCATATCATGCGGGTTCTCCGCCTGGAGTTTACCCTCCTCCTCCCTTCTCCGTTCAAATTTCATCCTCCTCTCAACTCTCTGCTTCTCCTTCCTTTTCATTATCATCCTCCCCATCATCCCCTCCACTCTCGCTCTGATGTTCCTCCACCCTATGGTTGACAGTTCCCTGTCCTGCAATTCGGAAGTTACCCTGCCCAAGGTGTTCATCATCACGGAATTGGTCCAGGCACCATCTTCGAGTAGCTATATGTGTGTGGTGCAGAAAATGTTTCAAAGGTTGCATCGCTTTGTCGGTATGAAGAAGATGCTTCCAGAGATATCGAGGGTGTACAACTCCAATCTCTTTCCGCATGGTTTGTCTTTCGCGTTGGTATAAAGGGCATCTTAATCCAAGATGTTCCAGTGACTGGGGACCTCCATAGCGACATGGGCAGTGAGGAGAGTCAACAGCATTAGTTGGTATTTTGTATAGGTAACTGCGGAAGTATCCATGTCCAGTTCGTAGTTGGGTGACAGTAGATGCAAACTGGGGGTTGCCACTTCTGAAAATATTGTGTGGTTTGGTACGAAATGTTCCAATATAGTTCTTTCCTTTCGTGGGATGTCGCATCAACCAATCCCCCCATTCCTGCATTATTGCTGCTCGGGTTACTCTCTTGAGGTACGATAGTGAGTTGTTATAGTAGGTAGGTGGTTTTTCCACAGTGGACTGTTTTGCCAACTTATCGGCAAGTTCGTGTCCAGGTACATCTGTATGGCCAGGAACCCATTGTACTGTGATAGTAGGTTTGAGTGCATGGAGGTTATTGGCGATGTTGGAGAGTGCCAGGGAAGTGGACTATCCAGGGGCGGGTTTGAAAGTATTGAGACGTCGTATGGCAGCTTGATTGTCTGTGAAAATCCGTACATGTCTTTTGGTGAGATGATTACGTTGACAGATCTGAAAGCATTTCTGTGCAGCTTTAAGAATACCAAGTAATTCAGCGTCATAAACTTCCTGTTGATGGCCCATTGGATAGGTTGCTTCAATGACATCTTCTCCTGTCATTTCAACTACTGTTCCTGCGCCAATGTTTTCGTTCAACATAGATCCATCTGAATAACAAACAATATTGCGGTCATCATGTTTCAACATTGCATACTGGGCTTCGTGGGCTTTGGCTTCCTCTTCCTTTGAACGAGGATTAATTTGTGTTTTGACTCTACTTTCAATGCATGGTGGACAGGCTGTGGTTGAATAGGTTTCAATCTCCGAGCTGTTGGAAATCCATGGACTGAGGGTTGATACGGTTTGGATAAGACGTGTTTCAAATTTGCGGTTATTTTGTTGCATACTGTGCCATGAAATCCAGGGTCCGGTTGTGTTACTAGACTCTGGGGTTTCATGAAATGGAGGGAAAGTCAATGGACAACGTTGTCAGATTGGATGCATTTCGGGAAACGTAAGTATTGGAATTGCATATCTTCTTCGCATGTGATTAAGTCGAACAGCTACTGGTGGCAGGGCTGCTTCATTGTGTAGTGCTATTGTTGGGGATGTGCGGAAGGCTCCAAGAATGCACCAAAGTGCCATATTTTGAACTGTTTCAAATTTCTGATGATATGTTGCTTGGCCCATCCACCAGACTTCAGCTCCGAAGTCGCAGACAGGTACAACACAAGCATTGTATAGTTGGCGGACTGCACTGGGGGTTAGTCCTGATTCTGTATTGGCTAGTGATTTGAGGGCTCCAAGGGCTCTTTTGCCGCTTGCCGCCTTCAGCATGACATGGTGTTTGAAGTTGATTTTTCTGTCAAACCAAATACCAATCCACCTTACCACATCTGGGCCAATGCCTTTTGTGCCGGGGGAAAGGGTAGTGCCATTGGGTAGGGTGATCTTTTCGTCATTGGAGGTATCACCGTTTCGTTTATTGTGGAAGTGCATCATTTCTGACTTTGATTCATGAAATCGTACCGCATTGTTTTCTGCCCATTTGAAAGCTGTCCGTGCAGCCGCCTCGAATTATCTTGCATTATAGGCTTTTGATTTGCTTCGAACAACAATTGCAACATCATCAATGTAGCTTGGAGTCCAGGAGCTGGGGTAATGGGTTGTGAGTTTGTGGAAGAGAGGACTGAGATAGAGGAGGAAGAGAATTGGGGATGCAGGCGATCCCTGAGGGATTCCTGTCCGTTGGGGCTGAGGTCTTCCTTTTGTCCATCAAATGCCAGTGCTGTTGTACGGTCGGATAGGAAGTGGTCGACCCATAATTGAATTGCGGTCGGGTAGCCCAGTTGTCGTAGTGTTTGGAGGCGACGGTCTTTGGATACATTGTCGAATGCTCCACTCACATCCATAAAGAGGGCAGTGGTGATTTCCTTTGCATGTTTTCCTTGTTCAATTTCATGTGTAAGTGCCATTGCAGCATCTATAGCAGAGCGTTGTCTTCGTCCTCCTATTTGATCTTTGTGTAGCAGGTTGTATTTTTCAGCCATGTATGCAATTCGGTTTGCCATCAACTTTTCGAGGATCTTCGCAAGGCAATTGAGAAGGCCAACAGGTCGGTAGGCCTTAGGTATTGAATAATCAGGTTTTCCAGGTTTGGGTATAATCACAGTCGTTGCTTGTCACCAACAGGTAGGGTGATATCCAGGGGTTCCAAGTATAGCAAAGAGACTGTTGAATTGTTCAGTGGCTGCTAGGTATGCTTGCCGGAGGCAGTAAAAGGGAAGCCCATCGGGTCCCTGGGCTTTACGTGGTACGGAAGTAAAAATTGCTTGTTTAATTTCTGTTGGGGTAAATGTAACCCATGGCAGGGTTGGTCGATTGGTGATATCAGTTGGGGAGGGGCTACTGGTGGGGGTGGGAACATGGTAAAATGGAATAATACTGCCTTTTCTTCAAAAGTTACAGCTGTTGTGTTGGAGAATGACAGGGGTGGTGTCCGTTGGGTTTTCCTGGGTTTGGTATAACGGAGGGCGGTAAATATCTCTGTACCTTGTGCATTTGATAAAAATTCAATCCACATTGTTGTCTTGGACGTGCGGATTTCCCGGAAATATTGGTTTCGAACAGCTTTGAATTTGATGTGATCACTTTCAAGGCGGGTTTTCTTCCACAGCTTCTGGGCACGGTTCATCTGTGTTGGGAGATTTTGAGTTGGGGTGTCCACCAGCGTTTTGAATGTGTTGTAAGCTGGAGCACTGGGTAGATTCCTTGACTGCATCAAGAATCATATCTCGGAGTAGTTCGGCTGATTTGTCAAGGTTTGATTCGGTTGGTTGTTCATGGAGGTATTGGCAGACCATTCGTGAGGCATGGGATAGTGTATTGAGAGTTTTTGAGAATAACTCCCAATCTGTCTTATTCCAGTTGTATCTTATCGTGTTGGAGTCAGTGGTAACAAGTTCAGATTCTGCCAAGATATCAAAACGTATTGTTGCATGGTCTGAACCAGTTGATGCGTTGTCATCCATGGCCCAATTTGTAACCAAGTCATGGATGGCTTGTGAGGTAAAGGCTAAGTCGATAATAGAGGTTCCTTTGCCATTTCGATAGTAGTATGATGGGGTGTCTGGTTCATTGAGGAGGGAAAAGTTATTGGTTTCCATGATCTGAACAAGTTCGTCGGCGCGTTTGGGTGTTTTGATTTGTGAGTTCCACCATGCATGATGGGCATTCATATAACCAGCAATAATGCATCGTTCAGGCAATGGGATTTTGGTGAAGTCTCTTGGAATGGTGTAGAGATTGGATACGCCTTCATGTTCGTTGTAAATATTGAAGACTGTGATCGGTGCAATTGAGGGGTTTGATATTTCAAGGACTTGAATATCAGGATCCTGGCTGATGTCAGTACGTGGGGAGCATTTGATATAAGGGTTGTTTTTGGCCACATAGGCAATTGTCCTATTGTGTTTTCTTAAGTTTTTAGGTGGTATCAGTAGCTCAAATCCAGGGTGTGTTGTAATGAATGTATTGTCTGGGTTGAATCCAGGTTCATGGAGTAAAAGAAGGTCGGCCGTTCCAACTGCAAAGTCAAGAAGGGTATTGATGACTAAGGAGGAACGGTTGCAGTTGTGTTGTATAAATCGAATGTTGGTGGGTAAATAGGAAGGTTGTTTAGGCATGGGTGATTTATTTATTTATTTATTTATTCATTATACAGCATGCAGCCCGTAGGCTATGGCCGATGAGGTACAAACAAATAACCAAGAACAAGAACAACAAATGAAACCGAACAAAGGAAAAACGAAAAACCCCTGGCTAGGTACCACCGCTCCACAGTCCCCTATCACCCCTGCTCTAGTTACAAAGAAATATCAAATAAATCATAGCGGTTTGTAACACGCTTCATACAATAATAAAATATCTGTCAGTCTCATTCGGCTTGGTCCTGCATATCATGCGGGTTCTCCCCCTGGTGTTTACCCTCCTCCTCCCTTCCCCGTTCAAATTTTATCCTCCTCTCAACTCTCTGCTTCTCCTTCCTTTTCATTATTATCCTCCCCATCATCCCCTCCACTCTCACTCTGATGTTCCTCCACCCTATCGTTGACAGTTCCTTGTCCTGCAATTGGGATGTTACCCTGCCCAAGGTGTTGATCATCACGGAATTGGCCCAGGTACCATCTTCGAGTAGCTATATGTGTGTCGTGCAGAAAATGTTTCAAAGGTTGCATTGCTTTGTCGGTATAAAGAAGATGCTTCCAGAGATATCGAGGGTGTACAACTCCAATCTCTTTCCGCATGGTTTGTCTTTCGCGTTGGTATATAGGGCATCTTAGTACAAGATGTTCCGGTGACTGGGGACCTTCAGAGCGACATGGGCAGTGAGGAGAGTCAACAGCATTGGTTGGTATTTTGTATAGGTAACTGCGGAAGTATCCATGTCCAGTTCGTAGTTGGGTGACAGTAGATGCAATCTGGCGGTTGCCACTTCTGAAAATATTGTCTGGTTTGGTACAAAATGTTCCAATATAGTTCTTTCCTTTCGCGGGATATCGCATCCACCAATCCCCCCATTCCTGCATTTTTGCTGCTCAGGTAGACATGGGTGATGGTCGGGTGGTCTTTCATGAACTTGGCTCGTACCTCAGCACGTATGGTAGTAATTGTTGGGCATTCAGAATCGTTGGCCTGGTGATTACCCTTGCAGTTGATGCATTGGATAACATCATGGGCACACTGATTGCCTATGCTGGGACATGATCCGCATGAGTGGGAGGTAGTGGTGTGAGGTTCTGCACAAATATTGCAGATAGCTGATTGTTTGCATCGTAGGTAGGAATGGCCATATTATTGGCAGTTAGTACATTGTTCGGTTGGTCGGTATGCCACATATCGGTCGGCTTTGCGGGTCCTGCCATCAACTTGTACTCCATGGTCTTGAATAGGTTTTGCGTCATGTTCAGTCCGGACTGCGATAACCATGGTGGTGGCCTTTTTGAGTGGTCGTGTTTCTGGCTTCGTCAGAGATCGTGGTAGAGTGGTAAGCTTGATATGATTATTGTTCATCACAATATCTTCTTTCAATAATTTCATTCCTGTTTCACATTCAGGAAACATTGTAATGTCAATGGAGTGAACCATCATTCGGATCCAAGTTTCTTGCTTTTTGAGATTTTGTGCGGTTGTGTCGACTGAACGAACTGTTTCTTCAATAGCAGCCTTGTGGGCCAGTTCCAATTCTACAGGGCAGGCGTCTGCTGTCAGGAGGACGAGATTGTGCTTATAGTTGGCAGAAACATGTCCAATATGGGCCAAAGTGTCTGCATGGCAGCGTCGGAGGGTGGCGTTGATGGCGAGCTTCAGTTTGTTGGATCGGCAGTTACAGGTTGATCACTGTGTCGGGCAATCACTAGTATGCGTTGTTTTTTGGAGAAGGACAGGGATTCAGAATACGCCATTCATATCTTTTGGTGGTCTTTCTTTGCGCATGCAGATGCAATTGCTGACCAAAGTGTGGATTGGGGAAGTCCCTTCTGGGACGGCTGGAGTTAGTAGGTCGGTGGTGCTGGTGGTGCATCTTTCTTTGAAGCTTGGATTCGTACAAGGTATGCAACTCATTGTCCAAGGTTGCAATGGTATTGAGGGCAATTCGTGTTTGGTTTCCATTGAGGCTAAGCAGGTTGCCAGTTTTCGGTTTTGGGTGGTGAGACGTTTGTTGATTTTGAGAATATCCTTGTGGAGTGGTTCAAGGATGGCTTTGAATACCTGATGAATCCTATCTTCATCATCGTCATTTGGATTCAGCAGGTTGGTGGATGGGTCCTGAAAGTCTTCATCTTCAGAATCGTCATCATCGGCAGAACATTCGTCATTGGCCTCGGTATCCCTGGGGCATCTTCAAGTTCTAGATCTGCATCATCACGGTTTCCGAGATGGCCTTGGTCGGTTGGTTGTTGAGGTGGGGAGGATGGTTGTAGTTGTTCAGAGGGTGTCCTGGGATGGACATTGCCAATGGCCATGCGGGTGCTTGAACATGTACGAGGGGCATTCAGTGGTGGGTATGGTGAGGTAGCCGGCAGTCGGCGAGAACTTTCTTGCTTGCCTTTTCTTCCTCGTTTGGATATGTGGCCCGTTAGGGTAGTATGTATTACAGCTGGGGCATCAATTGCGGAAAGAGGGTCTGAACCGGGGTTTGGGTAAAGGTGCATTCCATAAGTACTGGAAGTGCCAGGTGGAGGAGGTGGTGGTATAGGGGCTGACATTTAGGACTTGTAAGGGTTTGCTGGGTACTAAATATGTTAAGGATAGAAAAATTTTCTGAGTATTTTTAAATAGTAATAAATCCGACGTTTCAATGTTGATATAAGTGGCCTCGGTACCACCTATTCCCGGAGGGGGTTAGAGCTTAACCTCTTTTGTCCTAGCAAGATGTTGTCGCCATGTACTAGAGCCTTTTATCTTCTCACAGCAGATACAGAGACACCCGTAGCGACAAGAAGACCTCTATGAGGCCTGCTATATGTTGGGGCTGTAAAACCACTGCAAGAAAGGAAGTGCAACTTAACTCTGGAGGATCCACCCAAAGACTCAGGGGGTCAATGGCGGCAAAGTAGCCGGACGTTGTCGCCTACACCCTGGTAGGTCTGCTGGGCCCCGGTGGCCAATATATGTCAAAAGGGAGGGGTGGGAAAATGCGAAAATATGAAAATCAACCGTTGTGAATTCAATTTTTGTCCGATTGAGTTGTGCTTTTGGCAGGGTAGAGCTGGGTGTGTGTGCAATCTGTGTTCTCATGGACGTTCAGAACGGATGAGAATTCGTGGAATAACAATGGAATTCGAAATCGTGTTTTTGACTTCGAGGATTTTTGGCCCAGGCAGTGTGGGGCTTGTAGGCAGGTGGAGGTGGTTTGTTCTAAGGGCCTCTTGGGCCGCTGAATCGATTGCCGTCGTCCATTTTTGATTTGGAGTTGATTCCACTGAGATAGAGGGGGGGTAGGAGCAAAAAAGCGACTTTTCGAAGATTTTGTGTAACTAATGCAAATGTTAAGCTTTTGGTCTGAAATTAAAACCTGAGCCTCGTCTATATGTGCTTTCGATGCTCCCAAAGTTTGAAGTCGATTGGATAAGAATTGGTTGTGTAGATGATCGGTGGGGGCCCTTTTGCAGGGGGCTGCAGGGGGGGGAAAAAGAGGGGTAAGAGACCCAGTTTTCCACCCAGCAACAATAAAGGTCCTGGAAGAGAGATGCCCTATTGTAGGGGGGGTAATTGGGGGTTAGGAATCGATTGCAGTGTCTGCTTGGCGATAGCTGTGCTGGTTGTTGACTTATTTTCAACAATCGATTTTGCTGGTGTGATTGTCGCTTGTTCGAAGCAAATGAAAAGCCTATCACGCAAGATGTCTCGAGGCTGCTGCACGGACAGCTTTCAAATGGGCTGAAAACAGTGTGGTACGATTTGAAGACTCAAAGTCAGAGATGATGCACTTCCACAATAAATGAAAAGGTGATACCTCCGATGACAAAAAGATTACCCTACCCAATGGCACAACTATTTCCACCGGCACAAAAGGCATTGGCCCAGATGTGGTAAGGTGGATCGGTATTTGGTTTGACAGAAAAATCAACTTCAAACACCATGTTATGCTGAAAGCCGCAAGTGGCAAAAGAGCCCTTGGAGCCCTCAAATCATTAGCCAATACAGAATCAGGACTAACCCCCAGTGCAGTCCGCCAACTATACAATGCATGTGTTGTACCAGTCTGCGACTTTGGAGCAGAAGTTTGGTGGATGGGGCAAGCAGCCTATCAACAGAAATATGAAACAGTTCAAAATAAGGCCCTTAGGTGTATCCTTGGAGCCTTCCGCACAGCACCATCAATAGCGCTACACATTGAATCAGCCCTGCCACCAGTTGCAGTACGTCATAATCACATGCGACGAAACTATGCAATTCGAATACTTATATTTCCCGAAATGTACCCAATCCGACAATGTTGTCTATTGACTTTCCCTCCATTTCATGACACCCCAGAGTCCAGTAATTCATCTGGGTCCTGGATTTCATGGGACAGCATGCAACAAAATAACCGCAAATTTGAAACACGTCTCATCCAAACCTTATTGACCCTCAGTCCATGGATTTCCAACAGCTCCGAGATTGAAACCTTTTCAACCACAGCCTGTCCACCATGGATCGAAAGCAGAGTCAAAACACAAAATAATCCCTGCTCAAAAGAAGAGGAAGCCAAAGCCCATGAAATACAGAATGCAATGTTGAAACAAAATGACCGCAATGTCATTTGTTATACAAATGGATCCATGTTGAACGAAAACATTGGGGCAGGAACAGTAGTAGAAATGCCCCAAGAAGAAGTCATCGAAGCAATCTACCCAATGGGCCATCAACAGGAAGTTTATGATGCCGAATTACTTGGTATTCTTAAAGCTGCACATAACTGCTTTCAGATTTGTCAACGTAATAACATCACCAACAGACATAAATGGATTTTTACAGACAATCAAGCTGCCATATGATGTCTCCATACCTTCAAACCCGCCCCTGGACAGTCCACTTCCCTGGCACTCTCCGACATAGCCAATAACCTCCATGCACTCAAAACTCCGATTACGGTACAATGGGTTCCTGGCCACACAGATGTACTTGGAACTGAGCTTGCTGATAAATTGGCAAAAAAGTCCACTCTTGAAAAACCACCTACCTACTATAATACCTCCTTATCTTACCTTAAAAGGGTAACCCAAGCAGCAAAAATGCAGGAATGGGGGGATTGGTGCATGAGGCATCCAGCAAAAGGAAAGAACTATATTGGAATATTTTGCACAAAACCAGACAATATTTTCAGTTGCGGCAACTGGCAGTTTGCATCCACTGTCACCCAACTATGAACCGGTCATGGATACTTCTGCAGTTATCTATTCAAAATACCAACTAATTCTGTTGATTCCCCTCACTGCCCATGTCGTTATGGAGGTTCTCAGTCGCCAGAACATCTTCCAAGATGCCCGTTCTACCAACGCGAAAGACCAACATTGCGGAAAGAGAATGGAGTAGGACACCCTCGGAATCTCTGGAATCATCTTCTTTATACAGATCAAGCAATGCAACCTTTGAAACATTTTCTGCAAGACACACATATTGCTACTCAAAGATGGTATCTGGGCCACTTCCGTAATGATGTACACCTTGGGCAGGGTAACATCCGAATTGCAGACCAGGGAACTCTCAACGATATTGTGGAGGAACATAAGAGTGGAAGTGGAGCGGATGATGGGGAGGATGATAATGAGGAGGAAAGAGAAGCAGAGAGTTGAGGGGAGGATGAAATTTGAATGGGGAAGGGAGGAGGAGGGTAAACTCCAGGGGGAGAACCTGCATGATATGCAGGACCAATCCGAATGAGACTGACAGATATTTCATTATTGTATGAAGCATGTTACAGACTGCTATGATTTATGTGAAATTTCTTTGTAACTAGAGCAGGGGTGGCAGGAGACTGAGGAGCGGTGCTACCTAGCCAGGGGTTTTTGGTTTTTCCTTTGTTCGGTTTCATTTGTTGTTTTTGTGCACGGTTATTTGTTTATACCTCACCAACCATAGCCTGCAGGCTGCATGCTGTATCATAAATAAATAAATAAATAAATATATGTATGAAGCTCCAGTGCTCTTCGCTCCAAAGCTGGGGGAAGAGCTAAAACTTTGTGTTGATGACCGAGGCCTAAATGAAGGAACGATAAAAAATTGTTACCTCTTGCCATTTATTTAAGAAACTCTGCTAAGACTCTCGAAGGCCTGCTATTACACCAAGCTAGATGTCCACGATGCGTATTACATAATAAGTATCCCAGCAGGGGATAAGTGGACAATGACTTTCAGGACCCGCTATGGACATTTTGAATCCCTTGTTATACCATTGAGACTTACCAATACACCAGCGTCATTCTAAGAGTCCATCAATAATTCATTATAACCATTCTTGAATATATTTTATACACCCTTTTGGGATGACATAATTATTTACAGCAATGACTCAAAAGAACATAAGGAACACAAGCGGCAGCCACACCAGCAAAACCGTTTTTCGAAAATAAGTCAACAACCAGCACAGCTATCGCCAAGCAGACACTTGCAATCGATTCCTAACCCCCAATTACCCCCCCTACGATAGGGCATCTCTCTTCCAGGACCTTTATTGTTGCTGGGTGGAAATCTGGGCCTCTTACCCCTCTTTTTCCCCCCCTTGCAGCCCCCTGCAAAAGGGCCCCCACCGATCATCTACACAACCAATTCTTATCCAATTGACTTCAAACTTTGGGAGCATTGAAAGCACATATAGACGAGGCTCAGGTTTTAATTTCAGACCAAAACCTTAACATTTGCATTAGTTACACAAAATCTTCGAAAAGTCGCTTTTTCGCTCCTACCCCCCCTCTATCTCAGTGGAATCAACTCCGAATCAAAAACGGACAACGGCAATCGATTCAGCGGCCCCAGAAGCCCTTAGAACGAACCATCTATACTTGCCTACAAGCCCCAGACAGCCTGGGCCAAAAATCCTCGAAGCAAAAAACCCAAAGTCTATTTCCATCGTTTCTCGACGAGTTTTAACCCGTTTCGAACGCCCTTACGAATACAGCGTGTACACACACCCAGGTCTACCCTGCCGAAAGCACACTTTGATCGGACAAACATTGACCCCACAACGGTCGATTTTCAATATTTTCGCATTTTTCGTATTTTCTCATTCCCCCCCCTTTGGAATATATTGGCCACCGGGGCCCAGCAGACCTACCAGGGTGTAGGCGACAACGTCCGGCTACTTTGCCACCATTGACCCCGTGAGTCTTTGGGTGGATCCTCCAGAGTTAAGTTGCACTTCCTTCCTTGCAGTGGTTTTACAGCCCCATCATATAGCAGGCCTCCTTGAGGTTTTCTTGTGGCTACGGGTGTCTCTGTATCTGCTGTGAGGAGGCAAAGGCTCTGGTACAAGGCTCCAACACCTTGCTAGGACAAAAGAGGAGGAGCTCTAATCCTCTCAGGGAATAGGGGTACCGAGGCCACTTATATCAATACTCAAACGTCGGATTTATACCAATTTAAAATACCCAGAAAATTCATATTTCTTTAACATATTTAGCACCTTATAACCCCTCTAAAGTCTTCAATGACTTCCCCAATACCACCACCACCCCCACCTGGGACTTCCAGTACTTATGGAATGCACCTTTATCCAAACCCCAGTTCAGACCCACTCTCTGCAATCGATGCCCCAGCTGTATCACACACCACTTTGACAGGCCATATATCCAACCGAGGAAGGAAAGGCAAGCAGGCAAGTTCACGCCGACTGCCAGCTACGTCACCATACCCGTCACTCAATGCCCCTCGTACACGTTCCAGCACCCGTATGGCCACTGGTAATGTCCATCCCAGGACACCCTCTGGACAACGACAACCATCTTCCCCACCTCAACAACCAACCAACCGGGACCATCTCGGAAACCCTGAAAGTGCAGATCTAGAACTTGGAGATGCCCAGGAGATACCGAGGCCAATGACGAATGTTCTGACGATGATGACGATTCTGAAGATGAAGACTTTCAGGACCCATCCACCAATCTGCTGAATGCAAATGACGAAGATGAAGATAGAATTCATCAGGTATTCAAAGCCATCCTTGAACCACTCCACAAGGATATTCTCAAAATCAACAAACGTCTCACCACCCAAAACCGAAAACTGGCAACCCGCTTAGCTTCAATGGAACCAAACACGAAATTGCCCTCAATACCATTGCAACCCTTGGACACCGAGTTGAATACCTTGTACAAATCCAAGCTTCAAAGAAAGATGCACCACCAGCACCAACAGACCTACTAACTCCAGCCATCCCAGAAGGGACCTCCGCCAAACCCACACTCTGGTCAGCAATTGCATCCGCATGCGCAAAGAAAGACCCACCAGAAGATAAGAATGGGCATACTCTCAATCCCTGTCCGCTCTCCAAAAAACAACGCACACTAGTAATTGCCCGACACAGTGATCAACCAGTAACTGCGGACCTTATACAACTGAAGCTGGTGATCAACGTCACCCTCCGACGATGCCACGCAGACCCTTTGGCCAATATTGGACATGTTTCTGCCAACTACAAGCACAATCTCGTCCTCCTGACAGCAGATGCCTGCCCTGTGGATTTGGTACTAGCCCATAAGGCGCTATTGAAGAAACAGTTCGTTCAGTTGATACAACCGCACAAAATCTCAAAAAACAAGAAACCTGGATCCGAATGATGGTTCATTCCATCGACATTACAATGTTTCCTGAATGTGAAACAGGAATGAAATTATTGAAAGAAGATATTGAGATGAACAACAATCATATCAAGCTTACCACCCTACCACGATCTCTTACAAAGCCAGAAACTCGACCCCATAAAAGGCAACCACCATGGTCATTGCAGTCCGTACTGAACATGAAGCAAAACTATTCAAGATTATGGAGTACAAGTAGACGGCAAGACACGCAAAGCCGACCGATATGTGGCATCCCGACCAACCGACCAATGTACTAACTGCCAACAATTTGGCCATTCCTACCTACGATGCCAAACAATCACCTTTCTGCAACATATGTGCAGAACCTCACACCACCACCTCCCACTCATGCGGATCATGTCCCAGCATAGGCAAACAGTGTGTCCATGATGTTATCCAATGCATCAACTGCAAGGGTAATCACCGGGCCAACGATTCTAAATGCCCAACAATTACTGCCATACGTGCTGAGGTACAAGCCAAGTTCATGAAAGACCACCCGACCATCACCCATGCCTAAACAACCTTCCTATTCACCCACCAAAATTCGAATTATACAACACAACTGCAACCGTTCCTCCTTAGTCATCAATACCCTTCTTGACTTTGCAGTTGGAACGGCCGACCTTCTTTTACTCCAAGAACCTGGATTCAACCCAGACAATACATTCATTACAACACACCCTGGATTTGAGCTACTGATACCACCTAAAAACTTAAGAAAACACAATAGGACAATTGCCTATGTGGCCAAAAACAACCCTTATATCAAATGCTCCCCACGTACCGACATCAGCCAGGATCCTGATATTCAAGTCCTCGAAATATCAACCCCCTCAATTGCACCAATCACAGTCTCAATATTTACAATGAACATGAAGGCTTATCTAATCTCTACACCATTCCAAGAAGCTTCACCAAAATCCCATTGCCTGAACGATGCATTATTGCTGGTGATATGAATGCCCATCATACATGGTGGAATTCACAAATCAAAACACCCAAACGCGCCGACGAACTTGTTCAGATCATGGAAACCAATAACTTTTCCCTCCTCAATGAACCAGACACCCCAACATACTACTACCGAAATGGCAAAGGAACCTCTATTATCGACTTAGCCTTTACCTCACAAGCCATCCATGACTCGGTTACAAATTGGGCCGTGGATGACAACGCATCAACTGGTTCAGACCATGCAACAATACGTTTTGATATCTTGGCAGAATCTGAACTTGTTACCACTGACTCCAACACGATAAGATACAACTGGAATAAGACAGATTGGGATTTATTCTCAATAACTCTCAGTAACTCTCCCATGCCTCACGAATGGTCTGGCAATACCTCCATGAACAACCAACCGAATCAAACCTTGACAAATCAGCCGAACTACTCCGAGATATGATTCTTGATGCAGTCAAGGAATCTACCCCAGTTCTCCAGCTTACAACACATTCAAAACGCTGGTGGACACCCCAACTCAAAATCTCCCAAACACAGATGAACCGTGCCCAGAAGCAGTGGAAGAAAACCCGCCTTGAAAGTGATCACATCAAATTCAAAGATGTTCGAAACCAATATTTCCGGGATATCTGCACCTCCAAGACAACAATGTGGATTGAATTTTTAGCAAATGCACAAGTACAGAGATATTTACCACCCTCCGTTATACCAAACCCAGGAAAACCCAACGGACACCACCCTTTCATTCTCCAACACAACAGCTGTAACTTTTGAAGAAAAGGCAGTATTATTCCGTTCTACCATGTTCCCACCCCCACCAGTAGCACCCTCCCCAACTGAATCACCAATCGACCAACTCTGCCATGGGTTACATTTACCCCAACAGAAATCAAACAAGCGATTTTTACCTCTGCACCACGTAAAGCCCCGGGACCCGATGGGCTTCCCTTTTACTGCCTCCGGCAAGCATACCTAGCAGCCACCGAACAATTCAACAGTCTCTTTGCTATACTTGGAACCACTGGATATCACCCTACCTGTTGGCGACAAGCAACGACTGTGATTATACCCAAACCTGGAAAACCTGATTATTCAATACCTAAGGCCTACCGACCTGTTGCCCTTCTCAATTGCCTTGGGAAGATCCTCGAAAAGTTGATGGCAAACCGAATTGCATACATGGCTGAAAATACAACCTGCTACACAAAGATCAAATAGGAGGACGAAGACAACACTCTGCTATAGATGCTGCAATGGCACTCACACATGAAATTGAACAAGGAAAACATGCAAAGGAAATCACCACTGCCCTCTTTATGGATGTGAGTGGCGCATTCGACAATGTATCCAAAGACCGTCTCCTCCAAACTCTACGACAACTGGGCTACCCGACCGCAATTCAATTATGGGTCGACCACTTCCTATCCGACCGTACAACAGCACTGGCATTTGATGGACAAAAGGAAGACCTCAGCCCCGTCCGGACAGGAATCCCTCAGGGATCGCCTGCATCCCCAATTCTCTTCCTCCTCTATCTCAGTCCTCTCTTCTACGAACTCACAACCCATTACCCCAGCTCCTGGACTCCAAGCTACATTGATGATGTTGCAATTGTTGTTCGAAGCAAATCAAAAGCCTATAATGCAAGATGCCTCGAGGCGGCTGCACGGACAGCTTTCAAATGGGCAGAAAACAATGCGGTACGATTTGATGACTCAAAGTCAGAAATGATGCACTTCCACAATAAACGAAACGGTGATACCTCCGATGACGAAAAGATCACCCTACCCAATGGCACTACCATTTCCCCGGCACAAAAGGCATTGGTCCAGATGTGGTAAGGTGGATTGGTATTTGGTTTGACAGAAAAATCAACTTCAAACACCATGTCATGCTGAAGGCCGCAAGCGGCAAAAGAGCCCTTGGAGCCCTCAAACACTAGCCAATACGAATCAGGACTAACCCCAGTGCAGTCCGCCAACTATACAATGCGTGTGTTGTACCTGTCTGCGACTTCGGAGCTGAAGTGTGGTGGATGGGCCAGCAACATATCAACAGAAATTCGAAACAGTTCAAAATATGGCACTTGGTGCATCCTTGGAGCCTTCCGCACATCCCCAACAATAGCACTACACAATGAAGCAGCCCTACACCAGTATCTGTTCGACTTAATCACATGCAAGAAAATATGCAATTCGAATACTTACGTTTCCCGAAATGCATCCAATCTGACAACGTTGTCCATTGAATTTCCCTCCATTTCATGCAACCCCAGAGTCTAGTAACACAACCGGACCCTGGATTTCATGGGACAGTATGCAACAAAATAACCGCAAATTTGAAACACGTCTTATCCAAACCTTATCAACCCTCAGTCCATGGATTTCCAACACTCGGAGATTGAAACCTATTCAACCACAGCCTGTCCACCATGGATTGAAAGTAGAGTCAAAACACAAATTAATCCTCGTTCAAAGGAAGAGGAAGCCAAAGCCCACGAAGCCCAGTATGCAATGTTGAAACAAGATGACGCAATATTGTTTGTTATTCAGATGGATCTATGTTGAACGAAAACATTGGCGCAAGAACAGTAGTTGAAATGACAGGAGAAGATGTTATTGAAGCAACCTATCCAATGGGCCATCAACAGGAAGTTTATGATGCTGAATTACTTGGTATTCTTAAAGCTGCACAGAAATGCTTTCAGATCTGTCAACGTAATAACCTCACCAAAAGACATGTATGGATTTTCACAGACAATCAAGCTGCCATACGACGTCTCAATACTCTCAAACCCGCCCCGGACAGTCCACTTCCCTGGCACTCTCCAACATCGCCAATAACCTCCATGCACTCAAACTACTATCACAGTACAATGGGTTCCTGGCCATACTGATGTACCTGGAAACGAACTTGCCGATAAGTTGGCAAAAAAGTCCACTGTGGAAAAACCACCTACCTACTATAACACCTCATTATCGTACCTCAAGAGGGTAACCCGAGCAGCAAAAATGCAGGAATGGGGGATGGTGGATGCGACATCCCGCGAAAGGAAAGAACTATATTGGAACATTCCGTACCAAACCAGACAATATTTTCAGAAGTGGCAACCGCCAGTTTGCATCTACTGTCACCCAACTACGAACTGGACATGGATACTTCCGCAGTTACCTATACAAATACCAACCAATGCTGTTGACTCTCCTCACTGCCCATGTCGCTATGGAGGTCCCCAGTCACCAGAACATCTTGTACTAAGATGCCCTTTATACCAACGCGAAAGACAAACCATGCGGAAAGAGATTGGAGTTGTACACCCTCGATATCACTGGAAGCATCTTTTTATACCGACAAAGCAATGCAACCTTTGAAACATTTTCTGCACGACACACATATAGCTACTCGAAGATGGTACCTGGGCCAATTCCGTGATGATAAACACCTTGGGCAGGGTAACATCGGAATTGCAGGACAGGGAACTGTCAACAATTGGTGGTGGAACATCAGAGTGAGAGTGGAGGGGATGATGGGGAGGATGATGATGAAAAGGAAGGAGAAGCAGAGAGTTGAGAGGAGGATGAAATTTGAACGGGGAAGGGAGGAGGAGGGTAAACTCCAGGGGGAGAACCCGCATGATATGCAGGACCAAGCCGAATGAGACTGACAGATATTTTATTATTGTATGAAGCGTTTACAAACCGCTATGATTTATTTGAAATTCTTTGTAACTAGAGCAGGGGTGATAGGGGACTGCGGAGCGGTGCTACCTAGCCAGGGGTTTTTCGTTTTTCCTTTGTTCGGTTTCATTTGTTGTTCTTGTTCTTGGTTATTTGTTTGTACCTCACCGGCCATAGCCTACGGGCTGCATGCTGTATGATGAATACATAAATAAATAAATAAAGTGACAAACTTCATACAATAATAAAATATCTGTCAGTCTCATTCGGCTTGGTCCTGCATATCATGCGGGTTTTTACCCTGGAGTTTACCCTCCTCCTCCCATCCCGTTCAAATTTCATCTTCCTCTCAACTCTCTGCTTCTCCATCCTTCTCATCATCATCCTCCCATCCACACCTCCACTCTCACTTTGATATTCCTCCACTATATCGTTGACAGTTCCCTGGCCTGCAATTCGGATGTTACCCTGCCCAAGGTGTTCATCATCACGGAATTGACCCAGGTACCATCTTCGAGTTGCTATATGTGCATTGTGCGGAAAATGTTTCAAAGGTTGCATTGCTTTATCGGTATAAAGAAGATGCTTCCAGAGATATCAAGGGTGTACAACTCCAATCGCTTTCCACATGGTTCGTCTTTCGTGTTGAAATCAAGGGCATCTTAGTAGAACATTATCCGGTGACTGGGGACCTCCATAGTGACATGGGCAGTGAGGGGAGTAAACAGAATTAGTTGGTATTATGTATAGGTAACTGCGGAAGTATCCATGTCTGGTTCGTAGATGGGTGACAGTGGATGCAAACTGCCGGTTGCCACTTCTGAAAAAATTGTCTGGTTTGGAACAGAATGTTGCAATATAGTTCTTTCCTTTCGCAGGATGTCGCATCCACCAATCCCCCATTCTTGCATTTTGCTGCTTGGGTTACCCTTATGAGGTGTGATAAACAGGTGTAATAGTAGGTAGGTGGTATTTCCAGAGTCGACTTTTTTGCCAACTTATCAGCAAGTTCATTTCCATGTACATCTGTATGGCCAGGAACCCATTGTACTGTGATAGTAGTTTTGAGTGCATGGAGGTGATTGGTGATGTGGAGAGTGCCAGTGAAGTGGACTGTCCAGGGGTGGGTTTGAGGGTATTGAAACGTCGTATAGCAGCTTGATTGTCTGTGAAAATCCATTTATGTCTTTTGGTGAGGTTATTACATTGACAGATCTGAAAGCATTTCTGTGCAGCTTCAAGAATACCAAGTAATTCAGCATCATAAACTTCCTGTTGATGGCCCATTGGATAGGTTGCTTCAATAACTTCTGCTCCTGTCATTTCAACTACAGTTCCTGTGCCAATGTTTTCGTTCAACATAGATCTATCCGAATAACAAACAATATTGCGGTTATCTTGTTTCAACATTGCATAGTGGGCATTGGCTTCCTTTTCCTTTGAACGGAGATTGATTTGCGTTTTGACTCTACTTTCAATCCATGGTGGACAGGCTGTGGTTGAATAGGTTTCAATTTCCGAGCGGTTGGAAATCCATGGACTGAGGGTCGATAAGGTTTGTATAAGACGTGTTTCGAATTTCCGGTTTTTTGGTGCATACTGTCCCATGAAATCCAGGGCCCGGTTGTGTTACTGGACTCTGGGGTTTCATGAAATGGAGGGAAAGTCAATGGACGACATTGTCGGATTGGATGCAGTTCGGGAACCTTAAGTATTGGAATTGCGTGTATTCTTCGCATGTGATTAAGTCGAACAGCTACTGGTGGCAGTGCTGCTTCATTGTGTAGCGCAATTGTGGGGGAGGTGTGGAAGGCTTCAAGGATGCACTGAAGTGCCATATTTTGAACTTTTTCAAATTTCCGATGATATGTTGCTTGCCCCATCCACCAAACTTCTGCTCCGTAGTCGCAGACAGATACAACACACACATTGTATAGTTTGCGGACTGCATTGGGGGTTAGTCCTGATTCTGTATTGGCTAGTGATTTGAGGGCTCCAAGGGTTCTTTTGCCGCTTGCGGTCTTCAGCATAACATGATGTTTGAAGTTAATTCTCCTGTCTATCCATATACCAATCCACCTTACCACATCTGGGCCAATGCCTTTTGTGCCAGGGAAAATGGTAGTGCCATTGCATAGGGTAATCTTTTCGTCATCGGAGGTATCACCATTTTGTTTATTGTGGAAGTGCATCATTTCTGACTTTGAGTCATCAAATCGTACTGGATTGTTTTCTGCCCATTTGAAAGCTGTCCGTGCAGCCGCCTCGAGGCATCTTGCATTATAGGCTTTTGATTTGCTTCGAACAACAATTGCAACATCATCAATGTAGCTTGGAGTCCAGGAGCTGGGGTAATGGGTTGTGAGTTCGTAGAAGAGAGGACTGAGATGGAGGCAGAAGAGAATTTGGGATGCAGGCGATCCCTGAGGGATTCCTGTCCAGATGGGGCTGAGGTCTTCCTTTCGTCCATCAAATGCCAGTGCTGATGTATGGTCAGATGAAAAATGGTCGACCTATAATTGAATTGCGGTCAGGTAGCCCAGTTGTCGTTGAGTTTGGAGGAGACAGTCCTTGGATGCATTGTCGAATGCGCCACTCACATCCATACAGAGGGCAGTAGTGATTTCCTTTGCATGTGTTCCTTGTTCAATTTCATGTGTAAGTGCCATCGCAGCATCTAAAGCAGAAGGTTGTCTTCGTCCTCCTATTTCATCTTTGTGTAGCAGGTTGTATTTTTCAGCCATGTATGCAATTCGGTTTGCCATCAACTGTTCAAGGATCTTCCCAAGGCAATTGAGAAGGGCAACAGGTCGGTATGCCTTAGGTATTGCATAATGTGGTTTTCCAGGTTTCGGTATAATCACAGTCGTTGCTTGTCACCAACATGTGGGGTGATATTCCGTGGTTCTAAGTATCGCAAAGGGACTGTTGAATTGTTCAGTGGCTGTTAGGTATGCTTGCCGGATACAGTAAATTGGAAGCCCATCGGGTTCAGGGGCTTTATGTGGTGCGGAGATAAAAATTGCTTGTTTGATTTCTGCAGGTGTAAATGTAACCCATGGCAGGGTTGGTCGATTGGTATGGAATGGAACAGCTCTGCCTTTCCTTCAAAAGTCACTGCTGTTGTATTGGAGAATGACAGGGGTGGTATTGGCTGGGTTTTCCTGGGTTTGGTGTAACGGATGGTTGTACAGATCTCAGTACCATGTGTATTTGCTAAAAATTGAATCCACATTGTTGTCTTGGAGGTGCAGATATGCCGGAAATATTGGTTTCACACAGCTTTGATATTGATTTGATCAAATTCAAGGCGGGTTTTCTTCCCCTGCTTCTGGCCACGGTTCATCTGTGTTTGGGAGATTCTGAGTTGGGGGGTCCACCAGCATTTTGAATGTATTGTACGCTGGAGAACTGGGGTAGATTCCTTGACTGCATCAAGAATCATATCTTGGGGCAGTTTCGCTGATTTGTCAAGGTTTTATTCGGTTGGTTGTTCAAGGAGGTATTGCCAGACTGTTCGTGAGGCATGGGATGGTGTATTGAGAGTTTTTGAGAATAAATCTCAATCTGTCTTTTTCCAGTTGAATCTTATCGTGTTGGAGTCTGTGGTGACAAGTTCGGATTCTGCCAAGATATCAAAACGTATTGTTGCATGGTCTGAACCAGTTGATGCGTCGTCATCCACTGCCCAATTTGTAACTGAGTCATGGATAGCTTGGGATGTAAAGGCCAGGTGGATAATTGAGGTTCCCTTGCCATTTCGGTAGTAGTATGTAGGGGTGTCAAGTTCGTTGAGGAGAGCAAAGTTATTGGTTTCCATGATATGAACAAGATTGTCAGCGCGTTTGGGTGTTTTGATATGTGAATTCCACCATGTATGATGGGCATTCATTTTACCAGCAATAATGCATCGTTCAGGCAATGACATTTTGGTGATGCTTTTTGGAACGGTATAGAGAATAGATATACCTTCATGTTCATTGTAGATATTGAAGACTCAGATTGGTGCTATTGCTGGGGTTGATATTTGAAGGACTTGAATATCAGGATCCTGGCTGATGTCGGTACATGGTGAGCATTTGTTATAAGAATTGTTTTTGGCCACATAAGCAATTGCCCTATTGTGTTTCCTTAAGTTTTTAGGTGGTATCAGTAGCTCAAATCCAGGGTGTTTTGTAATGAATGTGTTGTCTGGATTGAATCCAGGTTCTTGGAGTAAAAGAAGTTCAGCCATTTCAACTGCAAAGTCAAGAAGGGTATTGATGACTAAGGAGGAACGGTTGCAGTTGTGTAGTATAATTCGAATGTTGGTAGATGAATAGGAAGGTTGTTTAGGCATGGTTGATGGTCGGGTGGTCTTTCATGATCTTGGCTCGTGCCTCAGCACGTAGGGCAGTAATTGTTGGGCATTTAGAATTGTTGGCCCAGTAATTACCCTTGCAATTGATGCATTGGATAACATCATGGACACACTGTGTGTCTATGCTGGCACATGATCCGCATGAGTAGGAGGTTTATTTATTTATATTATTTATTCATCATACAGCATGCAGCCCGCAGGCTATGGCCGGTGAGGTACAAACACATAACCAAGAACAAGAACAACAAATGAAACCGAACAAAGCAAAAACGAAACACCCATGGCTAGGTAGCACCGCTCCGCAGTCCCCTATCACCCCTGCTCTAGTCACAAAGAAATTTCAAATAAATCATAGCGGTTTGTAACAAGCTTCATACAATAATAAAATATCCGTCAGTCTCATTCGGCTTGGTCCTGCATATCATGCGGGTTATCCCCCTTGAGTTTACCCTCCTCCTCCCTTCCCCGTTCAAATTTCATCCACCTCTCAACTCTCTGCTTCTCCGTCCTTTTCATCATCATCCTCCCCATCATCCCCTCCTCTCCCACTCTGATGTTCCTCCACCATATCGTTGACAGTTCCCTGGCCTGTAATTCGGTTGTTACCCTGCCCAAGGTGTTCATCATCATGGAATTGGCCCAGGTACCATCTTCGAGTAGCTATATGTGTGTCGTGCAGAAAATGTTTCAAAGGTTGCATTGCTTTGTCGGTATAAAGAAGATGCTTCCAGAGATATCAAGGGTGTACAACTCCAATCTCTTTCCGCATGGTTTGTCTTTCGCGTTGGTATAAAGGGCATCTTAGTACAAGATGTTCCTGTGACTGGGGGCCTCCATAGTGACATGGGCAGTGATGGGAGTCAACAGCTTTGGTTGGAATTTTGTATAAGTAACTGCAGAAGTATCCATGTCCGGTTCGTAGTTGGGTGACAGTAGATGCAAACTGGCGGTTGCCACTTCTGAAAATATTGTCTGGTTTGGTACGGAATATTCCAATATAGTTCTTTCCTTTCCCGGGATGTCGCATCCACCAATCCCCCCATTGATGTATTTTGCTGGTCGGGTTACCCTCTTGAGGTACGACAATGAGGTGTTATAGTAGGTAGGTGGTTTTTCCACAGTGGACTTTTTTGCCAACTTATCGGCAAGTTCGTTTCCAGGTACATCTGTATGGCCAGGAACCCATTGTACTGTGATAGTAGTTTTGAGTGCATGGAGGTTATTGGCGATGTTGGAGAGTGCCAGGGATGAGTAGGAGGTGGTGGTGTGAGGTTCTGCACATATATTGCAGATA